>JAVQJF010060514.1:0-56845 GCA_036023855.1 Gadopsis marmoratus
ACTTTCATGCAGGACGAAAACAATTTTTTTTGGGGGGGGAACAAGGTTTTTCTAATCTATCACATGGCAACAGTTTGGATCGTCATATTAAAATCAGTACAGGAGGCATTCTGTAACTCTTTATCTGGGCACTGCACAGACTACCCAAAGTAACATAAGACACTGGAGCATACATAGGCTTTGTAGGAGTGCTCCAGCATTTTCGTTATTTCGTCGCGTCCTTATGTGGGGCTTATGTGGGGCTTTTTGTCATTCAGAGGTGCCACAAAAACGTCCCTTGCGGCTTTATTCAGACATGACAGGACATTTACAGAAAGAGCCTGGTGCGCGAGAAGGAGCAGTGTTCTCCAGTGGTGGGTGTAAAGTGTTTTCTGTTCTCACAGGCTGCATTAATGAAGGATTAAAAAAAAAAAAAATACTTATTTCACCCTTAGCATTAATCTGACAGCACTAAAGTGTTACAGAAATGTCATAGGTCTGACCTATTTAACCTGCCATCTTGATTTTACATAAAAGTGGCTCGGGGAGCGTTTTCAGCATGTTTAATTGCCACCACATTAACGTACCGCGGTGTATGTCTGAAAGAGCGAGGCTTTCAGTTTGCATGTACCTGATGTGCTCCCAGTCCACCGACTCAAAGAACTGATGACTCTTGATCTCCTCCACGCTCACAGCTCCAACCCTGTTCTCAGCATCAGTGCAATACCTTAAAACACACAAACAGCAGACTGTTGATGCAAGTGTCCAGTAAACAGCAACATGTTTGGCACGTAGCCTTCATGTGAAAATACTGAAATGTCTCTGCGTACTTTAATATCAAGTCTTTGGCCCTCTCTGAGATGGGGACTTCGGGTGGGAAGACAAGGGTTTCCTTCCAGTTCATCACCTTCCTGTACGTCTCCTGCGGCGTCTCGGAGCAGAAGGGCGGATAACCTGAACACAGCCAGCAAGCATTTAAAAAAAATAAATAAATAAAATAAAAAATAAAAGAAGCTTCTGGTACAGCAATGCTGCCCACAGAAGTCCACTGACTGGTGTGTACTTACCAATGAGCATTTCGTACATGATGACACCCAGAGACCACCAGTCACACAGCTTGTTATAGCCGGTCTGCATGAAGACTTCAGGTGCAATGTAGTCCGGTGTTCCCACAGTAGAATAAGCCTGAGAGTCACGCAGAAAGATAGAAGGTGGGGGCTCTGGGTAGGAGTGCATTTCAAATCAATCAATCCAACCTGTAACACTGACTAGTCAACATGTCCATTCATGTTGGTAATTAACATAAAGGTTTGTTGGCCAGGATTTTCAGAAGCCAGGAAACTGCTTTTTCATTTTTCTTCCGTTCTTCATGTTGAGGCAGTATGTGCACCATTCGTTCCTTCTTGGACAACAGCTTCTGGACGACTCAAAAAAAACAAACCAACAGTCCGACGGAATGAAAACTCAAATGATGTTATGTTGCTAGTCGAATTGTTCACAAAGAATGAAATAAAATAAAATATATTAAAGAAAATGAAAAGTGTATATTATGTATTTGTGCCAGTAATGTACATAGCCATAAAATGCAACTTTCTCTTAACATTCTATTGCAAACTCATTATTGCAAAAAATGAGTGTTACATTCCCTCCAAAATGTGAGGTTGTTTATTCATTTCCAGCAGGGACAGTGAAAGCAGAACTGCACTTGGTGCATCCTTTGTTTGTGTTCGTCTGAAAGAGAGATGTTTTTAGCTTCTCGTTGTCCAGCTCACCCATGTTTTCTCCTTGTGTTTGGCAGCTAAGTAACATCTGGTTTTTAAATTACATCGCAGAGGACAGGAAAAAAAGTTATATGCCGTATACCAGAGGCTGTGACTCAGGAAGTAGAGGCGGTCGTCCGTTAATGCCAGGGATGACTGTTCAATGCCTGTGTGAAGTCCCTGTGGACACTTCGACATGTGACCTGGTCACATGTCCTTGGGCAAGACACTGAACCCTAAGTTGCTCCCGACGGAGGCCAGCCCCTTGCATGGCAGCTCCATCACCATAGGTGTGTGAATGAGACTTAATTTTAGCGCCCTTCTCTCGTCCACTAAACTGGTCCTGTTTGCGGCCTGACATCTGCAGCATTACTCTTTGGCCTCTTAAGCCCAAATCAGACCAGAGATTTGCAACAAGATGTGTTGAAACTTGCAACTACTTGCAATGCGCAAGTCTGCAACACTCTGAAACCTGCCAGTTTACACCAATGCGACTAGAGAAGATGGTGTATGGTTTCCATAGGAACGACTCTCTGTACTTCTGTTCCAACAGCCAGCTTTTCCGGCATTTTCAGTAGCTGGATATAATCTGTAGCATCTTAAAATATGAATGAGGATAGTGATAGTGAGTTACTTGCTACAGTTGCATTTCCAGTATTAATGAAACAGTGAAAACGTTTGTTTTTAAACAGCAAAAACACAAAAAAAACGAAGGGTTGAGATGACCAGCTGACTTCTCTACGAGCTGGTTGGCCGTTGAACCAGGGGACATGCAAGTTCATGTCCTAAAATGGTTTCGTCTCGTCGCGAATCTTTGGTCTGAACTGGCCTTTATGCACTTATTTAATTCAGTAAAATGACAAAACCTTACCAGCTGCCTCCGGTTCTTCTTCCAGGTTTCCGCTTTCCTCTTGGAGTTCATATTTTGAAAGGCTGTAAGATGGAGGAAAGAGGAAAAGCAAGTGAATACTTACCGTATTTATTTATCATTACATTCTATTTTTTTTAAAAACACCAAAGCAGTGTCTCTGAACCTTTATTTTGGTGGAAGTTACCACTTATAGTGCACATCAATATGCATCTAGATTAATTAATCCTTTACTTGTGAATATCAGATTTTGAACTCACAGAAATCACTGGGCGGGTTGTGCGTTAGGTTCCTGTAAAATTCTGTGCGATGAGCCTTCTTTAGTCCTGTACACAGGCCAAAGTCTGACAGTTTCACGTGTCCCTGTGAGCAAATGCACATTTGGTATGTCATCTGCAGAAAGCCACCATGCACACGCACGCCACGCTGTATGCTTCAAGAAACGTCTGAGCGTCTGTCTCACCCTGGAGTCCAGCAGCAGGTTGTCTGGTTTGATGTCTCTGTGGATGAAGCCCAGCTGGTGGATGGAGTCGATGGCCAGAACCGTCTCTGCGATGTAGAACTGGGTGGCCTCCTCAGACAGAGTGTCCTTCTTCATCAGCAGGGTCATCATGTCGCCTGGCCACAAGGTCAGAAATGTACAAAACGATAATACATCACATTTTTGTACAAACACATCGGTCATACTAACAACAGATCGTTCAAATGCTGGGGTCTTGAGTTATCAGTCAAACCTCCAGGCAGGAACTCCATGATGAGGTAGAGGTTCCTCTTGTCCTGGAAGCTGTAGAACATCTTCACCACCCAAGCGCCGTCCGCCTCCACCAGAATATCCCTCTCTGCCCGAATATGAGCGACCTGCAGGGAGGCGGTAGATGACCTCAGACACTTACAACACAAGTATGCCTCAATATCCTTGAAAACTGTGGTGCTGACAAATACGTTACCTGTTCCTTCTCCAGCATGTCGGCTTTTCTCAAAATCTTCATGGCGTAAATGTGCCCCGTGTCTTTTTTCTGCACCAAACGGACCTGAAAGAGACCACATCACAGCTTAAATTCATGTGGAAAGTGAGTAAAAATGACACGTCTTTGCTTCAACACAGCAATTTATGTGGATGTACATCAATACAGTACATAGGAAATTTACAAGAGCACAGAATGGCGCCATGGTCTAAGACCTTCTTCAGTTTGCTTATCAGCCTCATGTGGGTGTGGACGATGCCGAGATAGTCTACCAGTCTGTGGTTGCTAGTGCCATCTACTGTGCTGTGGTCTGCTGGGAGAGCAGCATCAGTGCCAGAGATCTGGCATCTCTGGCAGGATCAATAAACTCATTCACAAGGCTGAAACGGCTATTGGACAGCACCTGGAGTCACTTGAGTCAGTGAGGAACAGGAGGTCATGGATCAAACTTCTTTCTATCATGGACCATCCATCCCACCCGCTCCACGACACACTACAACAACAGCAGAGCTCATTTTCCAACAGACTCATTCAGCTCTGCTGTCGTAAAGAACGCTTTAGGAAATCATTCCTACCTTTCCCCATGAGTTTTTACAACACCTCACCTCTGTGTGACAGGTGAATACACTGCTACATCATCTGTATACATCATCTGTACATACTGTTTATAGCATGCAAATATTGTATATATTATTTTGCACACTTGCTCTTATTGCTCATTTCTTGGTTCCTTTACTTTTATTCCTAGATCTGCAATTCTGCTCTTTTATATTATATTATTTTATTTTTATTTCATTATTTCTGCAGATCGTTATTCGTATTGTATTGTTGGCTGTGCTGCTGCTGCAACAAAACAATTTCCCTCATGGAATCAATAAAGTACATCCATCCATCCATCTACGGTCAAGGTACTGCTGAAACCTGAAAACACACGTCCCGATAGCCATGACTTGACTTTTTGACACCCCTAGCAATCCAATGATCAATTCAAATGTGCTTCAGCTTTTACAGGCTTTTCTTTTTATGTACCTCGCCAAAAGCACCTCGTCCAATAACTTTAAGGGACTCAAAGTCGTCCAAGCCAAGTCGCGTCCTCTTCAGTCGCAAAAACTCTGTCTCCTTGCGGGCATGCTGCGAGCGGCGCATCACTTTCTGCAAAACACAGGCAGGCAGGCAGACAGTGAGTCCTCTGACAAAGTTGCAGTGGAAGAAACAGATTAAGCAGAAACATGTTGAGGTCTATAATCGAGAAGACAAAGCGCACTGTACCTCCTCATCTGGCAAACCCTCATCATCCATCGCCTTCTCCAGCTTCTTCTGCCTGCGAATTAAAAATAACATACTATTAAAATATTGTGCTCTAAAAAAATAAAAAAAAAATAAAAAAAATAAAAAAGGTATACAAATCTGAATAAGGGCAATACAGCAAAAATGTTGTATTCATATGGCTCTTGAACCGATTCCATTCAGGACTCTTGCATGAGGCAGATGACTGCCTGGGTTCTGCTCGAGGTTTCTGCCCGTTACTTGCCACTGTCTCATGGTGGGAATTGTTGGGTCTCTGTAAATAGTACTATAAAGAGTACAGTCTAGACCTGCTCTATATGAAAAGCGCCCTGAGATAACTTGTTACGATATGCGCTAAATAAATAAAACTGAATTGAATGGAACCTTAGTGCTATCTAGTGAACCAACTCACATTTCCACCACTTTTCCACCAAAGACAGTGAGTAAGCTGTCTTTTTAAAAAAGAGGCACCAAACCCTGTTGGTTTGACTATAGATGTAATAGAGCTAATGTGGCAATGTGAGAGCACAAGAGGTAGATTATGAGATGCCCTTTGTTTTGAGATGAAACACCTCCGCATTGTTTCCTTCTCCAGCAGCTGATGGAGCGACACTTGATGCTTTAACAGCCACACTTGCATGCAAAGAGGAACGGAGGTAACTGGCAGCCCTGTGGTGATGGTCTTAAACGACTTGTGCTGAGCTAACTAGTATTAAAAGAACAATGTCCAGGAAGTGCAATAGACACACACAACATTGCCTGAAATATTACGAATAAAAAGAAACCAATGCAATTTGATGGGTGTGGGGAGAAGGTTGGCGATGTCATGTCAACAGGTACCGTGTGTCATACCTCATCTCGCGCTCCTCGTGCTGGGTGAGCAGAGTGCTGTAGAAGTTTTCCAGTGTCAGCTTGGCCACAGTCACCCTCTCTCGGGTGTGGTTGCTCATGGGAAGGGCAGCTGCAGTCCCTCCCGTCATGGCCATACTATCCTGTAAGATAAAATTGTAAAAGAGCCATCTGTAAAACTGTTGACAGGACAACTCGACCTGCAAACAAGATCAATTAAGATTCTTTCTATTATGAATTTTTGATCCATGAGGTTTTATAGTTGTAAAACTTTCTTCGAGCTGCAGAAAGTGATTTAAATATCTGTGACGTCATCACGACTTAAAGTCTATGGGCGGTGTGGGAACACATGGGTGGGGCCAGCGGGAAAAACACCAATGCACATATTCAGTGGGCTGCATACGGAGCTAAAGCCAGAAACATTTTTTGGTGTATGCACCAGGCGAGCAATTCCAATTGGACTGAATAGCTGCCATCTTTGGGTCCGGTATCCAGTTCTTATAATACATCCATGATCGCAACCCACGGCTTAATTTTTATAAGTTGGTGGAACACTTTTAATATATGAATGCAGCTCTGGAACAGATCCCTCGACTACAGACTCACAGGAGTCTGGAGTAACCAAAGTCAGAAGCCCGGTACAAAAATATTCTCGCGACCCTCAATTCAAACAGGGGCAGGGAATCATGTTCACGGCTCACGGTCTGCAGGCTTTCATTCCAGGAGCGAATCATGAAATCCCCACAGATCGTTCTCACCGTGCATTGTTCTGCATTTTCACACAGTCTCGGATAATATCAAACTGACAAAGAACTGCTCCAAACCAAGAGAAAACAAAGGCAGAGGACAGAAAAAGATCCTGGGAATGTTCTTGTGACCTGCGCAGGCATTCATTTGCAAGAACACATCACAATGAAAGAGCTGCACATTGAAATGTACAGCTCTTTCATTCTAAAAAACAGAAATATTGTACATTCTTTTTATTTAATCTTTCTTACCCACACACACACACACACACACACAGTCGTAAAAGGCAGCGAGGGAAAAAGTGGGAAAATATTAACATGAGCAATTGTTGAACATATTATGCATTACGGGGAGAGAGGAAGAGGGCGGGTGTGTACAACATCAACACATTTCAGCAGACTCCGCCATCAGAAAGTTATGAATGGGCTTGATTAGCGCACACAGAGATAAAAACAGCCCTGCAGCACCGAGATAGGGTCAACGTTTCACCTACTAGTCACTGGTCCCATTTCCGGCCCAAGACACTTCCTGACTTCTGAGAAAATTCTCTGAATCACTGCTGCAAACTGGCTGTTGAAAGGTGGAAAACAGGGACGCTGGCAAATACGGGTGTTGAGATACTGAGGTCTGCACATATTTACCTGAGCACTTAAAGGGAAACACTGCTGATGAGCACAAATAAAATGACAATCTCGACCAAAGCAAAAAAAAAAAAAAAAAACCAATTACAGTCCTTGTGGTCTCGCATACACAATGCAAGCCCTGTGGGATGTTGCCTTTGTGAGATCATGCACATTAGGTGCCTACAAAGCCAGCTTACATACTGGTGTGCTATGCAAAAAATAAAATAAAATCACATTGCGATTACTTTGACAGGTATTGTGATAGGAGTAGGGTTTTTAGTGGGAATGGCAACAGCTTGAAACAGATGCCCAATTCAGGCATGGAGTGGTTTTGTTTTTGGTCAACAAACTGCAGATTTAAGTCACCCAGTCAGGGACAGTCCGGTGGACAATGTGTGAGCCTGTGTGGTCACTTCACTTTATTGCGCTACTCACACATCCCTTCACACTATCACTCTGAGATACTCACTAGTGCTGGGCCACATAGAGTATGTAAGGGAATTGAGCAGGTTGTTGACAATACTGCAAGGACCATCATTTTCTTAACGCACGCTCGTAGTGCTAAATTCATATATTTTGGTCATAAAGAGCAGTGCGATACAGACATTTTGAGTCCACATTGTATTTTGATTTCATTTTGTCTAACGTAAATATCGAAAATGCGTAAACCAATTACGTATTTGGAGTTGTGTTCATGGACAGAAGAATACATGTCCAATATTTTCTCTCCTTTTAGCTCCGTTTTTGGTCTCCACACACTCCTGAGGGACGTTTCTGGCTCTTTGACTGCTAAACGCTCCACTATGTTCACCAGCTCCCTGCTAACTTTGCCTGTCTGTCGTTTGGTTTCTCCACTGAAAACAGCCTGTTGCTGCCAAAAACGACATCATGAGAGCAGAGACTGAACAAAAATGGTAATAATGTGGCTGTGAAAACAAAACACTGACAAAAAAAAAGAGGTTAAAATGCTCCGTAGAGCTGGAGCTGCAGAGTCAGGCAGTAACACTCCATGGGTTTGTCATTGCTACCAGCCCTTCCATTGTTAATAGAAGACTATGGACTATAGTGTCTTTAATAATGTTTAGTCACAGAATGTATTTAGCAGTCTGTGCAAATTTGGCTCCAAATTACAATTCGGATTAGAAGGAAAATCATCTCAGTCATATTGCCCAGGTCTACCAGTTTGGTTCACAGAGCTGAAAATGAGCAACAGAATTAATGTGCACACGAAGCGTCATTATTAAAAAGTGTTAGCTCACAGCTGAGCCAGCCAGGCCTTTGGCTCAATTTGAAAGGCTTCAGTTTGGCTCGACGTTAAATCAGATCCACCCCATAGCTAAACAAATAAGGCCGCAGCACTCAGGTACTCATAAAGAAGGCACTATATAAAAGCAAGCTCACTATGAGGAGACTAACGCATGGAGCCTGAAACGGAGGACGGGCCGGGGAAAACTGTAACCTACAAATAAAGTAAAGGCTTTGGCTACAATCTTTACTGAACCTGTTTACAGGATTACAGACAGAACACGGTCATGTCCTTTTAGATCTCCTACACTGAGATTTCTGCTGCTACCTCAGAACAATGGAGGTGAAAGGCATGTTGTTATAGGTGCTCAAAGTGTTGGAAAATTATATTTCAACAAGAAAACAAAGTCCCAGACCGTTACTCATAATCAACAGTCCTCGCAGATTTTTTTTAAAAACCATAGCTAGACATGCATTTCCCAATGCTGACAGCAAGGTCTGTGGATTACCCTGCGTTTATGAGCACAGGTAGATACCACATAGCAACAATAACACAAGAGGAAAGCAATAATCCTGTTGGCGCACTGACTTTCATTGTCTGAGCTGGCAGATAATGAGCTGAGAGTTAGGACTCATTTGTATCTATTAAGTTTAATACCAAATCCAGGCAAAACATCCAGACTGTGACTTCCCCCCCTTTAAATACTGTAAGTGACTTGACAGGAAACCCTTTCCGTCCTGAATGAAAGGGCTCAGTCATGAGGCCAGTGACAGGAATGGGGCTCACACTCACACACACACAAAAACAACTAATTGAAAGTCTTTAACAAAAAATACCATATATACAACATTTCTGTTCATGTCGAGCTAAACAACCGCTTTGTGTTGAAAAGGCACTGCAACTTTCTAATAACGGGAACATCAGAGCGTATAAATTACTCCACAACATTCCTAACATGCTGTATCATATAATATGCCACGTCCTTATCCGTAGTTACACAGCGTTTTGTTTTTGCAGTGGTAACAGACTACGTCAAAATATGCTTCAAAATAGTTTCAAACATATGTGTTTTGTCAACATAGTTCAACTGAAATGCAGACAAAACAAGTGTCAGATGTATGTACAGCCTTGTGTTTGGTGTGTAACGCAGTTGTCATGCATTTGATCCAGTGAGCTGAATTCCATTTCCTCCATCCAGCTGCAGAGCTGCTGTGCACCTGCAGCTGCTCTGTACCTGTGTAACGTTACACAGCTGCAGAGCTGCTAACGTTACCTGTGTAACGTTACACACACCAGTGTCTTGTCTGGCTAATATTATCACAACAAACTTTTTGTGCTGCCCGGTCAAACCTCTGCTATCACGACGGCTGATATTCCTTATTGAGATACCAGGAGGGTTTGATAATATGGAGGATTCTTAATACAGATGCTGGCTCGGGTTGTTGCCATGTTGTGTCAGCTAGCCATTTGTCCCCATTTGCGTCTGTCTGGCAGGTTCCGTGACAAGCGACAAATACACATATGACAGCATCAAAATAAAGAGCATTCCGTGGTAAATGTCTCATTTCACCTACCTCCGTGTCCTGCTCCAGAGTCAATTATTGGCTTGCTGCCAGCCCACGACCCGGTTGAAAGTAAAAGTGTTCTTATTTTCGTGTTTTCCTGCCTAATATTTAGGCAGCGAAGGCGTGAGGCGCCCGTTACTGGCAACCCTTCAGAGGAACTTGTCACGCTGCACAGTAAACATCGCCGATATCAACGCCAAATTACAGAAAAAGTCCTCTGACGTTGACAGCAAGCTAACCTGAAATCGTTCGGAAACATTTTACTACCGTCATTTGTGCCCCTTGGCCGCGAGATTTGGCGCTCTCCTCCGTCTTTATCGCTATAAAATACGAATTAAGCAGCGCTGCTTCCTGGGACGGTCGGGATCGTCAGACGCACCGGCGACGCACCGGCGTAGCGTTTGAATGACGTTAGCAAGAACCAATCACCGGTCAAGAAAACGACCCGTTGTTCCCACTGGTCAATCATATATGGATGTGCAGGAGAATGACGTGTGTATCAGCCAATGAGAAGCTCTAAACCTCCCCGCAAGGGCTGTTTTCCAGGACGCAGGTTCATTTGGCTAGCAGGCATTTGCAGCTATGAAAGAATGTACTGTAGCTGCAGCAGTTATAAGCGTTGTTACATAATTTTATACGTAATGCTTAGTGCAAACCCTTACTAAAAAGCTAATATTATTGTGATACTTTTTTACAATCACATCACACAAACAGCACTGTAAAATAATTTGTTCCCTCACACATAAATAGCAAATGCCATGAACTACTACTACTAAGGTCAATAAAAGGTCATGTTGTGATCAAAACTACAAATTGCTAGTATTAATTGCTATAGCTGACCAACAGACATTTACTGAAAAACCTTATATGAATGAGTTATATGAATGTTACTACTATGATAATATGAAAGCAGTCATACCCCATGCACGTTTTATAGGAATAATTCTGCCTGGTGATAATATAGGAGATATGACATCTTAAAGTATTTTAAGGTAAAAATAAAATCACAATAGACAAAAATAAAATCACAATCTGAGACCCTTGGTATAACTGTCAAGACGTGCTTGGCCAATTATAGGTGAAACGTGGTCATTCTTTAAACACTGCAGATTATGTTATCTCAGTTTAACATTGCAATCTAGAAACTCCAAACGAAATTGACTTGTTTCCTCCCATCTTCCCAGCAAGGGTGTTTTGAAATATATTGCCCCTATTTGGAACCTTTCATTTCCTAGTTCACTTTTGTCTATATGCAATATATTAAAGGTACAGTATATAGGACAAAGAACAGATGTATGCAGTAAACAATTAATAGCAACAAAACTGTAACACCGACAACAAACATTTGATGATAGTGAAAAAGCAGTTGATGCTGGTAGGTGATGTTTCTCTTCCATAGATCTCCTTATTTGGAGGGGCTGAGTGCCTTTACTGTTAGAGCCATGATGTCAACACACACTGAGGTGGGTGTAGCCTGCTAACATGTCTGGGTGTGGTGTCCAGCAGACAAGGCTGTTTTTGTATTTCTCACATCAACGGGGCCCACTGAGCTGTGACACAGCAACCTATATTTAGATTTGGGCTATACACTCTCTGGCCTGCAGCCTAAGCTTTGCAATGCTGAGTCTGTAACAGGCCGCTGAGGCACAGTTTGAATGAAATCAAGGCTGCACCGCGTGGCTGCTGTTGTGTGAAAACATTGTAACTACAGTTATGGTGACTTTCAGATGTAAACAGAAGAAGACAGAATGACATTTTGCCCATTAACATTATTTATTAGATTGTCGGAGGAGGCAGAGGCTATTTTAAAGAAATCACATAAAATAAACCCTCAATCGATGAGGTATTATGTGTTTTGCTATTCTATAAATCATCTTGTGACCACACAGGTCGTCTCAGGTCACTTGGGCTGTAGAAAACAGTATGAAAAAGTTCTTATCCATAGACACCTAACAAAATAGGTTATGTGAGCTTTGTCATAAAAACACATTTATTTTAGTAGTTTATGTAATTTACATGCCACTCTTTCCCAAAAAGCACAAAAATACCCCCCAAAGCCCATCTTAAATGTGTTTTTGGTCTTCTTGACAACTGGAATTTTTTGATTTCTCACACTGAATCTTACATTTTCTAAAGTTCCCAAATAAATGTTCCAGTCAACAGCAGTTCTTGTTCCCTAATTTGTATGGCCATTTTTTCCTAACATGCTATTTTTATCTAATGAAATTCCCTTATGAAACATGCTAAAACCAGAGCTTAGTTCGTAAAAATAATATTTTGACTCTTTGAAGTTTCCAACAATGCTGCACCAGCGCCACTTATTTCAAGACATTCCACTGCTGCTCACACCTAGGATGGCAAAAGAAACAGCAGGGTGAACCAGCAGTGCTCAATTACCAATGAGAATGAAAATGAAACACCAGGTCAAAGGTCACATGAGCTGTTGCTACCAGAAAAGCAGAAGTGAGGTCATATTAAAAATGAGATCATTTCAACAAATGTAGACTGCGTCATTCACGTAATTTTGTGGCGTTCATATTTTCTGTCACAATTTATCATTTGTGCAAAACAGGTTCAATTTCGGACTGTTATTAAGGAGTGAAAGACTAGAATATAAACTAGTTTAATGTATTTTGGATTTTGTTCTTTTTCAAATAAATATTAGGGGAACAAACATCACAAACTGCCACAATAAACATCCTCCGTGTTATGGAGATAAAAATGCTTCTTCTAATCATTTTCCCAATACACAATTTATTGGGAAACAATTCTGTAAAAGCAAAAATCTGTTGTCAAAAAGATAAGTAGCTGGAACAAATTAAATGAAAGTGCCAAAGAGTTTGTTCAAGCTTTAATAAAAAAAGAAAAAAGGAAAACAAGACTCAGACATGGAAACAGAGCGAGTCAAGCAGTTTTGTGAACTGGTCTGAAAAGTGAAAAGGTTTTTGAGTTACTCCAAAACCACAATTACATTAATAAATATCTACAAAAACAGACTTGATCAACATACAACATTTCCATAAAACATAAAAAACATGACAGGATGAGCATTCACACAATAAAGACGTATTTTTTCAAACTTCCTGTATCAGCAGAAAGATCAACTAACAACAGTGTGTATGTGAAGACGTCTTCTTGTATTTATTTCCAACTGGAATCTAGTGTTTCACACATTTTTCAGTGTGTGTTTGCGTCGTTCAGAGTGGCTGCTGTGTGATGTTAACATTGCAATGAAGCAACAAAGTAATGTTTAACTGACAGTATGGCATCTCACGCTTCCTTTACAGACACATTCAGCAGGTTTTTCACATCAGCTCATGTCTGAGGTGAGAAATAAAGAGTGAAAATGACGGCGAAATTGTCCAGAAATGCGCTATGTACGCCGAGGGTCAGGATTCGGCTGGTGAAGGCTGGCTAGGGGCTCCGTTGCGGGTCCGGAGCTGAGACTGTGCGATGTCGGCCAGGGCACTCTGGATCTTCTCCAGCAGCATATCACCGCGGTAAACCACCTCCTCCAGGCGAGCTGCTGCCTCATGGTTCTCCTCCTCCAGCTGCCGTAGACTGGCCGCCTGCCGAGAGGTCATGGCTGGTCAGATTCATTTACAATGAAAGGTGGCGGTGGTACTTTACGTTTTTGTGAATCAAATGACTGTTTTTTTTTTAATATATTATGCAAATCAAGTTGTGATGCAACAAGCATTTAAAATGAGCAACGCACAAGCAAACAGTACAAACTGCAAGCTTAAGCCTTTACACTAAGCGAAAGAGGCAATAGCCTTTGCTCTAAAGCATCATAATGTATGACAAGAGGTTTGGTGATTGACTACCCCCCCTTAACTGATGCACTTGTGACAGTCATAAATAGACAAACTATGTAAAGTCCCTGCTTTAAAGGCTGGCTGACAAAAAAAACTCAATATCTCATTAACATCAGTACATGAAACTGCATGGCCTACTGCATATAATAAACAGAGCGATAAGTGCGTATGTTTCAGTAATTAAAAGAATTAATGTAGAATGTTTGTTTTAAACCCATGAGCAGACAGTGTTGAGCTGTCAATGTAGAAAGCAGCTGCAGAAAGTTGTCAACTGGCTCCCTCTACTGACCAAAAACTGGAAATGTCAACAGGCATATAATCTGAAACTGTTTGAATATGCTGACCTGCAGAGCAGCTGTGGACTCCTCACTGGGCAGAGAGTCGATTAGAACATCCACATCTTTGGCTGTTCTGGCGATCAGGGCTGCAAATAGCTGGGCATATTCTAGTTAGAGGGAATATAAAAAAGAAGTTTTAATTCCAAATGTTACACAAGTCATATTTGTCTATCCTGTCAAGTCATTGGGCAAACAAAGAAGACGGATAATATTATTGGAGATATATGTGGGTAGAAGACAAACTAAATCAGTGGTTATAGAGCAAAATCTAAACAAGGGATGTACTCGATACCAATACCAAACTATGTATATGTATGGTGGCCGGATTGTTTTTTTTTTCAACGTATTCATTATTATTGTATTTGTATCTCTGAAAAACTCTGAGACGAGTGCAGCGATTTAGAGACCCAGGCTAAGGGATTGGACTAATATCAAGTACTGAAACTACTTGTGATCATTCTTCTCATGTGTATAGTTACATAAAGCTGTAACTTCAGTTCTTCCTATCAGTGGCAAATTCATAAACCTATATTATTGTTTAGGCCTATGACATGTTTAATTACTGTTAATTGATTATGGTTTATAAAATTGTGTTGTTGCATATGATGCCTGTGACTGGGAAGAAGTATATAATCTGTCACCATGGATTAGTCACATCTGGTCATACCCTATCAATTGAAGGTCAACATTTAATTGCTACATCAATAACTCAACCAGAAGGTGTTGAGACGAAATATATATTAAATTAAAATAGAGCATTAAAATAGCAAACATGAGAGCTTGATATAAGAACAAATAAACCACCTTCGGTTGGGTTTGCTGGCTGATCCTTGTTGATGGCCGTCTGGATGTTACTGAAGGAGGCCGGAGGCGCACATTGTTGCAGGACGCCAATGGCATTACAAAACTGGTCTGCAAGCTGGACACACAAAACAATAGCATTTAGCAATTCACTTTTAATTCGCAAAGGAACCTGAAGCTAAACCTGTCCGTGATACAGGCCCTGGTGCCTGGTAGTTAGCCACCCAGTAATGTAACTTTAAACATGTTATCAAGTTACTGTAAAAATGGGGCTACTGCTTCGTGATAGCTGGTACACCTTCAAATGATATAACCAATCAAAATATTATTTTTGTTTTTAGTTAGTCATCGTTTAAAACGCTAAAAACGGCCTTACCGAATTGACAGCGTCTTGGAGCTGTGTTAGCCTGTCCGCCATACTTTCTGCAATTTAACAAATCCCGCTGTCTTTGTCGCGAGAATGTTCTGATATACAATCTCGCGGGATTGGACGGTATTTTGGACCCTTTGGTTTATGTTAGCTGTAGCCGCTTCATCTCGAGACTGACTTTACAGCAAAACGAGAAAAGTGTTTAAATCAACGAGTTCGTATCTGCCGACATCGCCTTGTGTTTTAAAGAGGAATAGAGCTACATCAGAACCTCTACTTGTTGCTCCTTGATGGGAACTATTTAGCCTGTAGCTAATGTTAGCTACCAAACATCAACAGGAAGTAGCGGACGAGCTCAATTCCAATGTCTTGCACTTTGAGTTCTCCAGGTACAACAATTTATTCTTTCATTAATTTAATAGCGCAAATGAGGAAGAAGTATTCAGAATCCCAGTCGATCAGTTAGACCAACATGTCTGTGATATGAGCCTTAAGTGGATTTGCATGACAGCTTTAGTGTGGTTAGTAAATCAGCTAATAAGATAGCAAAGAATGATGCTGCTGTATGTTCGTGCTGCTGGTAAAATTAACTTCCTCCTTGTCAGTTAACTGAACCGGAACAATTGAGTGCGTAATTACCTTTACGTTTACTACAGCTAAGATACATTTGGCGCACCAATAACAAAATATGTCACTACTACAAGGTAATTTTAGCTTGGGCTAATTAGCTGACACAGCTGTCGTCCAAGGTGTGAGGAGGAGTGGAAGGGTAGGCAACGACCAAAGTACACGGTGTTTTTGGTTAGTTCTCTGACGCGGCTTTTTACTTTATTTTAGGTCATTGTCCTGAGCAACTAATGCCCATCTTTAAATGGCAACATTATCCAATTATAAAGCAAGGGACCCACTCCTCTTAGCAAAACTAGCATGCTGTTGTCATTAAACCTGTAATGATGACTTTCCTCAGGCATGAACTGTACCCTAGAGAAGGTCCTGGCAGATGCTAAATCATTAGTGGAAAGGCTTCGTAACCATGACAACGCCGCTGAGATGTTAATCGAACAGACGACGTCGCTCAACAAGCGAGTGGAGGCCATGAAACAGGTATGGTGTCACATGATGTTGGTGCAATTTAAATGCAAATGTTCTTTTTTTTTTATAGATGCTTCAATACAAATTTACTACAAGCTGTTAAATGGGACTTGGTTTGGTTGTCTCTTGGTGGCAGTACCAGGAGGAGATTGACTCATTGAACCAGGTTGCACGACATCGTCCCCGATCTAGTCTGGTTCTGGGAATCCAACAGGAAAACCGTCAGATCAGAGAGCTCCAGCAGGAAAACAAAGGTGACCAGATCTTATTGTTGGATGGTGGCTTTGTGGTCCATTTTTGAGGAAAACATGACAAAGGAAATGGGTATTTGTTCAATCCATCATGCAATTTTTGGAGCAGATTCCTGTTGGGCACAACCACACCTACCTGTGAATGTTGGTCAAATAACAGAGGTGTGGTTTCTGATCACAGCAAGGCAACATGAAGCTGACAGATGTTTTGGTAGAGGTTTTCTGCAGCACTGTCTCCTGCACAAACCAAGCCTGTGTTCACTCTCGCTGCAGAGCTACGGACGTCGTTGGAGGAACACCAGTCTGCTTTAGAGCTCATCATGACCAAATACAGGGAGCAGGTGTTCAGGCTCCTCATGGCCAGCAAGAGGGACGACCCAACCATCGTGACCCAGCTGAAGGAGCAGCACACCACGGTCAGTGGGGCCCACTTGTACCTTTTCAAGTGCCTGATAATTGTGGGAATATCAGATATTAAACATGACTCTTTTTTTCCCCAACCATTATTATTTTTAATATTGTATTTATGCATTTTCAAAACGTCCACTGCCTTTTATTTATATGTATATTTCCACCTTTTTGTAGGAAATGCAAGCACATATAGACAAGATCAATGAGATGGCCTCCGTGATGAGGAAGGCGATAGAGGTGGACGAGGGGAGGACATGTGAAGATGAGGAGAGGATTAAACAGCTAGAGGTAAAAGAAAATGTCCCACCCTGTTCCACTCGGACTTCCAACAATTCCAAATACGCAAGACCCTAGTTGTCCCAATAAAATTCTGGTGAAGGGTACAGACACAGAAGTGAAAGTCCTAAGCAGTTTTTTTTTTTTTTATGTATGATACACCACACTTTGATAGACATTTGTTGGTTCTACTGCGCTAATATGACACGTGGGATTCCAGTGACAATTGGCAGCTACAGTAGCAGTAATAATGCAACCGAGAGTACATGAGGTAGTGAGAAAGTTGTGACCAAAACCATAAACAGGCAGCAGAAGCTTAAAATCACAGAAGCCCCCTCATTCTGTTTATATATCAGTAACATCAGAATGAAATCTTTGTCTGTCACAAACTAACCTAAACTAATTTTCCTTTGATGACGCTCAACAATAACTTATGCAGATTTAAATACAAACGTAGAATAGGACTAAAACTGATGAGAAACGTGTTTAAACAGGTCAGAGTACAGTTCATAAAAATCCTGCTGTTTACCATCAAAATACACTAGATATATGTTACATTAATGCAAAACCTTTATAATATCACTAAATAGACTATTTACATTCAGGATTTAATAATTTATCAGCCAGACAGGATCACAAAATGAGAATTTACACACCTGTATTTTTATTTCTCTGAAAGATTATGAGGCTAACAATGTGATGCATTTTCCATCCAAAGCCATCCACCTCTGGCTGCCGCCAAATCACACACTGAAACTCTAAACTCGCATCAAACTGATCACCAAAGCATTGATCATAGAACATGATAACCATTTGCACTGTTCATATAATTTGCATGCAGTAACCGTGTGAGCTGTCTTATCTCCTGCACCAGTTTTTGTGCAGAATTAGCCGCCACTTATAGCTAAATCCACACTCTGAGCTGACAGGGAGGTTTCTCTCTTGGGGAATTTGAACATTTCTATACATTACTTTTTGCAAACAAACAGTAGATACTCAGAATACCTGCATCTGTTATCTGTACCAAACTGCTGTTGCAACTTGAGCAGCATTAAATGAAAAGCCTAGTAGAGTAACACATTAGTAGTAATAGTAGATCTTGTAGCAGTGGAGGTATTATTTCCTCTGAATGTGTGACTGTACCTCTCTGTATTTCAGCTGGAGAACAGTGGACTCCGAGAGCTGCTGGGAATCAGTCGCGAGGCGTTCCTAATTCTGAAGAGAGAAGACACGTCGGAGAGCACGTCACTGTCGCCGTTGCTGACCAGCGCTGACGTCAGCTTACGAAAGAGTTAGAGAGCCCATGGTGACTTGCCCACCCCCCTCTCCCCCGTACCGCTGCCACTACTGCGTACAGCGTGTACAGTCTTTTGCCACATAATACCACTTCACCTATCACCCTACAGATTCCTCCAACCATCCTTTCCCTTTCTCCTGGAGCATTTACAGGACAGTGATCCCGAGCTGTATCCCCCGCCATCCAGTGATTCAGACACGAGCAGTGTGCACACATCTTTCTCATAATTTTTTTTCTGTAGGTACTTTTGTTATGTTTGCTTGTATTGCCAGCATGCATGAATCCGTGGTGCCTGCAAGGTTTTAATGTGTGAATGAGTAAAAGAAGGGCTTGAGTTCAAATAAATCTGTAAACATGAAATTGTCTCTGCCGGGTTGAATTTTACTTTCAAATGTCTGACACAGAACAGATTCCCATGTTTCTGGTTCTGTTTGGATAGCCTGTGCGGGTACGCAACCTCACACTTTCACCATTCCTGTTTTTGTAACAAACAGGAATAGAAATATTATCCAATACAAAAACATAGGATATGCTGTAACATCCAACTTCCCCTTCTGCTGCAGAGCTGCAACGAGCCGGGACACCAGTGCAGGAAAGCGTTCCTCCCACACGGTGTTGGCCTCAATAGCTGAACAGCATTTTATGTGAAACACACCAAAAACAAGCCTTTTTACGGCTTTAAAATGATTTTGTGCTCGTAAAAGTGCTGTTAGTATAAATTACTGTGACGTCGTGGTTCGAGAGTAGATGTTAGTAAAGAGCGCTCACTCTGTTCGGAGAGGCCGTGTGGGAGATATCGCGGGACGGAGGGCGGGATTCTCGCGGAGGCGTAGTTCAGCCGTCGGAGAGCGGCGGAGGCAGGGAGAAGGTTGTTGTCCCCCACATCTCAGTCCAGTTAAGCATGTCGCTCTTGCGGGGACCTATCCTATCCAAACACAGGAGAGTACGAGGTTACCAATGACTTTACTGACCAGCAGATAGAAGCGTTTTGTCGTCCTATAAACAAAGCAGAGGAATAATGTGTCGTTGGATTCGGTGCCCGCCGCCGCCGGTGCTGCTGCTGCTGCTGGTTCTTCCCCGGCTGTGTGACGTTCAAGCTCCGGTGGAAAGTGAGTTGCAAGATATGATGCGATGCGCCTTAACTTTTCAATTTCAGCTTTAAAACGGACAAATAATGGGTTCTATGTAAGCTAGCATTCGTTCAGGTTGGCTAAAGGTCGCTTGTGACGCTGCGTGCTGGTTGTAAAATCACTGAAGTGTCACTCGGCTTAACTTATCGTGTGCAGTGTGTCGTTAGCTCTGTCTAACGGTAGCTAGCTGTGACATTGTGTTCTTCACACACAGACCCTGGGTCAAATGTTTATATAGTCCAGGTGATCCATCATACCCCACCACAACTTCATACAGTTAATTGAATTCAGTGACATGTGAGGTTATACTGTGTGTGTGTGTGTGTGTGTGTGTGTGTGTGTGTGTGTGTGTGTGTGTGTGTGAAAAAAGTTTGATCTCTCACACATTTCAACAGGCCATATGTATTTATTAGAGTCAGGAGATGTTGTGGGGCTACAACCGATACACATGGTGATACCTTTCCTGTCATTATTCATGCAGGGATGTTAGGAGAATATCGGTTATAACTTCATATTTAGTCAATGTCCTACTAACATGTACTATAGTATAACAGTAGTACGACTTGAGCTGTTGGCAGTTTGTGTGCAAGTCAGCATCTAAGAGTAAAGTAGACAAGTGATTTATCTGTTAATGGTTAAATAGAAAAGTCTAAGTTCAGTGACGTGAATCGGCGGGGCAGTATTTATTCTGATAAACGGTGAACAGGCAGACTTGCCATCTCTGCCATCTCTGCTGCAGGTTAACACACAGATTGCAGCTTTGAGGCTCGAGTAACCAAATGTCAGTTTGAAATGAGTTAGAATATTAGAGTATTCTGTGTTTACACGCCTAATGTGTGTTTTGTCAGGGTGGAAAAGCCCCTGAGATATCATTTAGCCACTAAACTCCATGCGAACTGAATACATTGTTTTCATGTTAGCAGCTCTTAACAACCATTCAAGAGGGAAGCTCTTAACATGCATTAGGCAGAAAGATTAAAAACTGAACACAAAATGTGCAACCTAATAAGATCACAAGGCAGCAGGTCGCTCCTGAAGCTGGAGTCTGACCTGCAAACAGTCAGCATGGATAAGGCAGCACACGTAACCTGCAGCTAATCTCCGGAGCTATAGGTTTCATACTTTACGTTCATCCTGTCTGTATGGGAGGCAAACATATATTTCTCACATCAACATACAAATACAACAAGACCATACGTATGATCCGAGGAGTACAGCACGTATTAAGTCTTTGGACAAATATTAAAATACAGTACAAGCAATTTTGAGAGAGGTCCTGGGTCATGTTGCACAAGTGCATGCTAATAACTAAAGGCAACCAACTTTAAAAGCAGCAATTGGCAAACTCTTTCTCAAACTTTGAGATCCACTGAAATGAATCGGAGTAATCTGTTACAGAGATAAACAGAGAGGAAAGTTCAGTCTCACTGTGATAAGTCTAACTGCGATCTGCTCGCCAGATGGAATTGGTGGATTGTTGCTGTTGCACAGCATAAACGTTTGAAGTGGTCGTGGTGTTACACAGCGAACCACGTGTCTGCACAGTCCTCTCAGACAGCTAACCGGTTACTTAAGAGGGGGAAATGAGCACCAGCCAAACGCTGGTGAAAGTGGGTGGTAGATTTCAGATACAAAATAATGATTTACTATTGAGTGGCTGGTGAGTTTGAGCCTTTATCTGTCAGTGGCTAGTAGATGTTCACATTTTAACACGTTAACTTCCCACCCTGGAGTCAACATATCTGTAGTTGAGTATTAGTTTTATTCAGATAGAAAAAAACAAACAGCAGTGACGCAAGCAGATGACCAGAGGACAGTATGCTTTACTGGCCAGGCCAAAGGTTTTCAGATAAAAGTGGAAGATGGTGTTTGAAAGCAAATAGGCTAGCAAGAAACATCGTAAATGAACATGTTGCTTAATAGGCCAGAAAATTTAAAGTATAAGCAGCCATCACTCTGGCAAAATAATTTCAGCCCACCACTGCGATCAGATGTGTTCCTATCTCCTATCCCCAACCTCACCAACCTCTGAGGCGTCCTGCTGACCAAAACTTCACAAAACATTTTGTAAACCCTGTCTTTGAATTGCATTTTCTTTGTGTGTGTGTGTTTTTCATCCATGTATGTTTTGGGATGTTTTCTATGAAGCGATTTCATCGTGATATTTAAGTCAACAAACAACGAACTAACTGACCCAATGAATTTCCAGCATTAAATGGTTGCTGTCTCTCCTTTAAAAAGCACAGTTCGGTGCCCAGTTTGGGTGTCCCATCATGGTCCAAATGCTGTCACCGATGCTTTTCTATTATTGGAAGATGGCAACAGGAATATAGCTACAATCAAAATGATTTCAAGATATTGATTGTTGGCTCAAAAATGTATGAACTTACTTGCTTGTGATCAAGGAATAACAGCCATTATACAGAGGACAGAGTATCTTATACTACCTGAGCGGTTTATAGGCAGCACGCTACAATCAGTCGCCTGCAATGGAAACAAACCTGACTTTCCCCTCTCTGTCACAGACCGGGTGGTTTTCCTTCCGGGAACGTTCCAGAACGTGAGCGTCTCCCAGAATGAGACGGTGCAGGCCGTGGTGTCCAGCATCCACCCGGAGGTCGCGTTCGTCACTCTGCAGTTCCACACGCAGTACCGCAACGCCACGCTCTCCTACACCAGGGTGAGAAAGGACCGACCCGCCTCACTAGTTGAGACGAGGGGCCTCTTCAGTTTCACAGCATTACACTGGTGGTAACAGCCAACAATGGGCTGAATGTGGTGATCCTGATGTGGCTTTATCTACTGTGGTAGCACCTGTGACGGCCAGTTCTGTTATATCTGGAAAGCTTGTGGTCAGGATGCACAGACTGGCAGTCCCGGTCTATTTTGCCAGTATGGCAGTAGTTGTAGAGAGTGGAGGCAGTAACGTCAGTTACCAGGACAGAGATGAAAGCTCAGTGATGGGAATGTCTTCTATGTGAAACAGCAAAAATGCAAACCAGACTATGAAATTAAAGATATGCTTTGCACTGTATGAGCAATGAGTTAGCTCTGCCTCTGATACATGAATGAGGCTTTGTAAGCGAGGTCGTCTGACCTCTGAGAAGTGGCAGTCAGCTGATGTACATTCTACTGATCATGAGTGGCAGACAGGGCGGCCCTGAGGGAAAACCCTCTGGCGTCGGTCCCAGGAGTCCCGAGGTTTGGGTCCACGCTGTACGCAGACGGGCTAATTCAGGTTAGCTTTATTTTTGCAGGGGGAAAGAAATGAAAACAAGTCCATGTGAGTTTCCCAGTGGCAGAAAATGTCTCTTTGAAATAGAAGAGCTCGTTTGCACAAGCAAAACTTGGCAAAGCAATCGAATCTGCAAAAGAAATTCACAGAGAAAAAGGAAGTGTTTCCAAGCAGAAACAGTTAACGGTTAAGAGTGAGCCACGCTACACACTTTAGCATCCGTTATATTGTTATCTCTGTCACTAAACTCCTTTCCTTTTTATTTTGATCACTCTCACTCTCACACAAGATCGCACTATTGATTTAGTCTATCAGCCAGTGCTGCACATGCTGAATGTCCATTTCACCACATCGAATGGAGAATCTCTACGCACTCCAGCACTGTCTGCGCAAGACGAGTGTCGCACAATGGAGATCTTGTAAGAGCAGTCGCATTGAGAGTCCTACTATGTGGGAAAAGCGCTTCGATGCTGCCAGGCTTGTTACACAACAGTAATTCATTGAAGAAAATTACGCAAAGTCACTGTAACAGTTGTTCCGTGGTACAGATCATTTAAACCGACTGATCTTCATTAGCGTTTGTTGACCGAGTGGTGATTTACTTTGAAATTAATTAACTTTTTTCATACAATTATATATTTGTTTTGGAAGTCTCCTTAGCCAATTTCATACTATATTACATTTTCTTAAAGGATACCGAGGTTGTTATATGTATATTTCTTTTCTTTTTCTCATGTGTAAAAGAGCGGGTCTAGACCGGCTCTATATGAAAAAGTGCCCTGAGATAACTTTATGATATGGCGCTATATAAATAAAACTGAATTGAATTGTTGGTCCATCTCTCAATAAATTACAACCAACCGGCCATTCATTCCTACTGAAGGGTGACAGTTTTGTTTTTTTGAAAAGGCTAAATGATTAAATGAAACAGCTGGCCACTGTAGTTTTTAGCAAATGTTATTCAAACTGGAGTGAATAGTGCATTTGTTAAGGTCTATTTTCTGCTGCGGATTAATATGCATTTGGCCACCTAATAATAAACTGAGGTACCCACGTTTTTTCGCAATAAAAGGAACGTGTCCTAAAGGAGAGCTATCTGTAAACTCTTATTTAAATAAGAAAAGTTAATTCAGTTTCCTTGCGTAAGATGACAAATTTAGTCTGGATTGCAATAACATTTTGGACCGATTCATGGTCCCTAGAGGGAGATGCCTGCTGATTTTGGCGATCCCGGCTCTCTCTAGCACCACCATGAGTGAAATCTATAAAAATGTTATATCTTTGGTGATCTCTTCATTTTCGCTCATGCGCCATCATTAAGTCAAAATTTCAACGTGTCCAATACTTTGGTTTTGACTAAATTCCTGCAAAACTAATGACATCACCATCGGCCTCAGCTGTACTTTGAGTATAGCAAATGTTAACGTGCTAAAACGCCTGCCGCGTCACCAGCGTACGTAGTTACTGACGCCTACGTCGTTACCACAGCAAAGCATGCAGGTAGATGGGTGAAGTCTGGACACGCAAATTCGATCTTATCAGTTGCAAATAACAGTGCGGACAGACGGTCTCAAAGATCTGATTTCACAAACAAAATCTGATTTGCCTGCAGTCTGAACAAAGCCATACTGTTGATTTGCTGATGATGTTCCTGTTTGGTTCAGATGCCAGGCCTGGGTCTCTCGCTGACAGCAGTGGACTCGGGGCTCCTGTCGGTTCTGAAGCCAGGCCAAACGTACCTCTCCCTGTTCCTGTCTTCTCCCGATGGTGACACTGTGGCGGGCACCGGGGTCATCCTCCCATACTCCAGCACCGGTACTCCTTCTCTGACAGCTTTCTGGCTGATTATGTCAGGCCGTTTAAAACATGTCAGTGCGCTTCTGTTCTGATTTGTTTCACCCAACCCGAGTCTTGCTTGAGAAGCCAGAAATGAGGAAGTTTCAGCTATTGCTCATGAGAACTGTTTCTGCAAAACCAAAGCACGGCAACTTTCACCACAGGCTATAGACACTCGGCTCATCGTGATTTTTGACATGCAGACCATGAGTACTGGCATTGATTGAGTGCGTGGTTGCTCATATGCCTTCCTAGTGTGTTGAAGCACCCTTTATTTTAAGTCATTCAGTCATGCAGGGTGCCGCAAAACCTCAAGGGAGTTTCTTTTTTTTGTCTTGTTGGCCTTACATGCACTATACAGCAGCTAATAATGAATGTGGTCTCTTTTAGATCCAGTCCCTGGGGCTTGTAACATAGAGTTCAACCTGGACATTGACCCAAATGTCTATATCCACTACAACCTCTACGAGACCACGATCCGTTTCGCACCAGCAAACTTAGGACGTGAGAGGTAACACTCTAGACGGACTGGCATCACCAGCTCGACTTCCTGTTCAGCATGTTCAGGCAGCAGCAACTCTGAAGTGATCTTTTTCCGTCTCTCTCTCTCTCTTTCTCACACACACACACACACACACACACACACACATCCTCCCCTCCTCCACTGTGGCTGATGGTGCTCGCTTCATATTCTCAAGGATGTTTGCCGTCTCAGGGCAGATCAACGGAGGACTCGTTCACGTGTTGAAGCATTTCCTGTTGTGTCATTACCTCCCAGTCTGCAGCAGCACCGACTCCAGTGTTTTTCTAATGAGGTTTCGCGTATCTGAATGGTTAGTGCTTTTGAGGAAGAAGAGGTTTCTGCACATCTGCTTGTAGTTTATCAGTTCTTCCATCACACTTGCTGTTGTTGGTTGGCTGCAGGGGATATCGTGCTGCCCGTGAATACCAGTCAGTCATTCTCCACCTGGTGAATTGCCAGCTGTTCGACACTAACCCCCAGCATGCTTAAGCATGCTTAAACTGGTTGGTTTGGCTTTGTTGAATGTCTTTGGCTGGCAATCAGTTCACTTCAGTTAAGGTTTGACTTGTCAGACTGGTTCGACGTACTATTGTATCAGGTGAGGAGTCCGTGTGATGAGCCGTGTTACACTCGCCACAGTCCGTACACAGAGAATCAGTCACCTGTTCACGGCGAGAACGAAGTATACTCAAAGAAATACGTGCATACCAAGTCGGCTTCATATTTGGGTGCACGGATTTCATACTACATTTTAATTGTACACAGTTTTTTTACAAACACACTAATTGTCATAGTATGCAATTTTTGCGCCAACAGAAAATGGCGCAATAGGTGCTCCAACCTTGGATGTATTATAAGAGCTGGATACCGGACTCCAAAATGGCGCCCATTCACTTGAGTCAAAATTACTTCGCCCAGCGCATAAGACAGAAAAAAGTTCTCTAGCTTCCGCCAGCGCGTTCCCACTCGGCCCTTAAACTCCACATTGTGATGACGTCACACACGAAAACCTTTCTAGACTCTGGGAAAGTTTTACAAATATAAAACCTGAATAGAAACTACCACACACATAATAATATACACACCCGGCAGAGAGACCTTTTCAGTCCTGTGGGGACACAAATACAAAACCTACATGGATTAAATAAATAAATACCCAGACGAAACTCATTTAGAATTCTTTTCAGAGGTACGCAGCTCCTCTTATTCCTTTGTGCAGCGTTTCACTTCTACCCCTACAGCGCACGCGTGTAATGTGTGCTGACTACGCTGCATTCATTTAACTGCCACAGCTAAATCTCTGGTTGTCAGCATCCACACCTGCAGTTCACCAGTAAACCTCAGAATTACACAGAACGATGTTACATATAGTAAGTACCAAATCAAGTCAAGTTTCAGTTTTCGTCTTCTCCCACACTCTCTTCCTGTCTGCTGATTATATGACATTTACAAATGCAATTAGGTTTCGGTGCAAATAGAGGCACTTGTTTACCAAAGCCAGGGGTCCGTGTATCTTTTGGTCATTTGATTTTCCTTACTGATAGGGTATTTTCTTTGCGGACATAAAAAGGAAAGAAAAGGAAAATTAATGTGGGTTTTTCTGCCATAAGCAAGAAACCTCCTCAAATCATTCAAATGCCCGATAGCATTCCACTTTCTCACGCTCTGCACGCTCCCGCGAGGTGAAGAAAATTCAGCAATCCACAAACCTGAAACCATTTCAAAGCCAGAAATTAGACTCATTTTTGGGATTTCTAATTAATTTGATTACCCACTTCAATATGAAAACAAGACAAACACACATTTTGCTTTTTTGATGCCCAAAAAACCCAATTCTGACCCGTTTTTGTTTTTAATACCCCAAAATAAATAAATAAAATCGAATGAGCAAAAGATACACGGACCGCCAGGACCTGTTATCTCACCGACCTTTAAAACCATTTGCGGTGCACATGAGCCTTTCACTCCCTGCTCTCCATCAGGGGAGAAACTCCTCCGGCCTGCGACCAATCGACAGAGTCCAACACCCGCTGGCGGCTGCAGTACGACATCTACCAGTACTTCCTGCCTGAGAACGACCTATCGGAGCGCAGCCTGTTCGGAGGTGTTCAGGCCGTGGCCGACATCCAGGCCATGATGGGCAACGGCAAACGGGTGGGTGCACCGAGAACACGGTGCAGCTGTTATGACAAGAACAATAGTAATGACAAGTAACAGAAGTGCAAGCTGATTCACTGCTCATCCTGCCAACTCTCCATCCCCCGTCTCCCCCGCAGGTCATGACGCTGTCATCGTCAGATAAGAGCATGGCGGCGTTCAACTCCATCCCCGGTCAGGGCGTCATCTACTCCGTCATCGTCAGAGACCCGCTGCTGAACACCTCGGCCTCCTACGTACCCGTCCACACGTACGCCTGCAGCTTTGCTTCCACGCTGGACGGCTGCCAAACGCTCGGTGAGCTCCTGTGCAGTTCAGACACTCAACGCGTCGCCGTTAGTGATTTATTATTCGCTTGTTATCTTGCATTTGGATTTATTCTTTTTTTGCTTTCATCGTGCCTGAAACTACTTGCTGTATCGTAATACTGCTCTGTGAAATTAGGTCCATTTATTGATAACAATTTTTGAATCTGGCGCTACGACGAAACGCAAGGCGGCGCAAGAAAGATCTGAAATGAGTCTTCCTCTAGAAAACAGAGTTTAATACTTTTTTTTTGATTTTAAGACATTATCTACGAAGTAGTCACGTTAAGTAAAGCAACAACAAGTAAAAGGCTAGTTGAGCGAAGGAAGGTTGTAGACAGTGTGGGCAGCGAACGCTACAAGAGCAGGTTTGACCTTTAGCTGCTTTGCTTTGAACACAGTTAAGAATTTATTTTTATTTTGGAATTTCCAGGAAAGATATCTACAAAGGTGTTCTTCACCGTCGCTGGCTTGGCCGGCCTGTTTGTCTGCTTCTTTGGGCATCGATTCTTCAAATGTGGTGAGTCGTCGTGTCATGTGACTGTGTTATATTCTATGTTAGAATATTAATACTCCGTTGCATAGCGTTAATATTTCTCGGGACATCTTCGGTGAGTTAAGTCCACAGAGATGAAGTTCTCATAATACTAAACCAGAGTGGTTTTCAAATCTGGCAGATTTTTGTCTTCTTCTGCATCGTTTCCATAATGTTAACAAAGCATGGAGGCAGCAGCAGAATCTTTAAAGGGAGGTTTTGAAATCTTTGTAACCAAGGACCCAATGATTTTAGGCAGTTCATTATCCTGTGTCCAATCAATAGACTGTATGTAAAGATGGAAGACATGACCGCTCCCCAGAAGTAAGGTCAAAATCTTGATCAAACTTGTTTGCCCCCCCTGCTGGCTGGCTGTAGTATAGGGCATAATTTATTTAGAAAGTACTTTTCAAGAAAATCAAACGCAATTCAAAATGACTTCTAAGCGATTGACTAAACGTAGGATGTTAAATGTATTGAGAGACTAATACACACCAAAACAACCAAAAAAAAAGCATAATATAGATAATACAAGCAGTTGACAAAATAGTGAAATACTACGCAGAATAATTAGATTATAGTAGCAGTAGAATATAGTAGTAGAAGCACACATTTCTCACAGGACTCAAAAGTGACACAGTTATGTCTCTTGAATTTTGCTTTTTCCTCAGTCCACAGAATAGATTAGTGGGGGTCGGAGGTCACGTCTGCGAGTCTTCCAACAAAAGCAAAGCTCACGTGGATTTCTGCATGTGATGCAGAAATGTATTTGTTCCAAACTGAACCCATGACTGGGATCTGCCACTGCTACCAGTAGATCTGAAAGGGGGAGGGGGGGGGTCGTCATTCTGGAGTGTGGGCTTTCATCTACCTCCAGCTGTTAATCAGGCCAAGACATGTCAGACCTGCTTCTATGAATAAATGACTGTAATATCGAAATCTCTTCTTTCCTCTCCTCTGTTTCTGTCTCTCTGTCGTACAGAGTTGTTTTGCATGGGATTTAGCTTCGCAGCATTTTTCTTCTTTGTGCTGATGAAGAGGACCACAGAACTGGACTATAACAGTGAGTTGGGGGTTTTCCCCCCTCTTTAGCGAGCTGCTCCGTCTGTTCACAAGATTAAAGCCACCAGGTGGAGCATTGGAAGATGTCCGAACTTGGCAGCCCACAGTAAATCTCCCGTCTCTGTGCCCGTCTCTCTGCAGTCTGTCTGGCCGTGTCCGCGGTGATCGGCGTGGTGGGCGGGGTCCTCCTGGTGATGAGCTGGTGGCGTTTCGGCTCGGTCATGGCCTGCATCGTCGTGGTCGGCCTGATGCTTGGCTTCCTCGTTGCCTCCACTGCTCTCTTCACTCCTTTCGGTAGGAAAGAAAACTGCTGCCTGGTCCCCCAACAACTTTAGTTTGTTTTGTGCATGATTTCAGTGGTAACATTGCTGCCAGAAATACTGGCGTTTATAATATGTGTTCAGTATGTTCCACGTGGGTTTCTGTGTGTTGTGGTCTTTCTTCAGGTGACCTCGATTTGCTCAGGCGTTCAGATGCGATTTTCTGGGTGACGTTCTGCTGCATCATGATCGTTGTTCCTCTGTTCTTCGTGTTTTGGCCCAGACAGGTAACAGATTGTACACTTGTTACAGTATTGCCCCCTTTCCAAAGTAGCTCTGGTTCTTGAACCGGTTCCATTCAGGAATCTTGGAACCTTGGTTGCGATCTAGCGAATCAGCTCGTGTTTCCACCAGTTTTGAGCGGAACCATTGTAATCAAGGATGGTGTCGCACAACAGGAGTAAACAGTAGCAGCAAGATGGCGGCTCTCATTGATTCCCTGCAAGCTTTTGTTCTGTTATTACAGATAATTTGCTTTTATCCAAAAAACTAGTACAACTTTAGCATTCAAGTGCTTTACTTTGGCACCATCTACTGGTAGTGTTAAGAATGACACTGGGGCATCGCACCAAAAGATTCTACACTACTTTAAACTTGGGACACAAGCCATTTAAAATACATTTTTAAAAAGTACCACACAACACTGAAGAACTAACAAGACATAACTGACCAAAACACAACAACGGATGTCTCCGATGGCTTTTCATTAAAAAGGAATAGTTTGTCATTTGGGGAAACATGCCTCTCTTACTCAGCGAGAGTTAGATGATACGATTGAGACCACAATCTTTTGAAGATAAAAGAATAATATGTGTTTGTCGATTTTAAAGTGATGGGGGGTTTTTTTTGCGTTTCTGTGACATCAGGGAAACATCATCACGTGCGGCGTCGTCGGCGCCTACGCCGTCATTCTGGCCGTCAACGCCTACATTTACACCAGCCTGTCTTACATCACGCTGAACATCCTCAAACGCTTCCTCAACAACAACTTTAGTGCCATGTTTACCGACGTGCCCTTCCAAACCATCGGTGAGGCTCACAACTGGAACTGCCATCTCAGTAACACCATCAAACTCAAATGTTTGGTCTCACCTTAACGCCGTCTCTTCCTCCCCTCACTTTTAGACTACGTCATGATCACGGTGTGGGTGGTGCTCGGGGGCGGTGGTATCATCCTGCAGCTCTACCGCGAGCGCTCCCGGCCGTTCTTCCCGCCCAGCCCATACCTCATGTGGCTGCAGGAGCGCGAGCGCCGCAAGACCAACGTCCTGGACCCGAGCCACCACTTCCCGCCGCTGCCCAACCGCCTCCTAGCCAGAGTGCGGCAGCTCACCATGCGGATGGAGCCGGCCGGAGAACACACACCTCTGCTGCTGTAAACTCCGGACGGCCTCCCTCTGTCTAAAGGTGGATTAATTAATGTCCAATCCAGGTCTGAACCCTGAACAGACCTGTGGAGGCTCAGACTGCCGGGTGACAAGGAAGCCGGAGAGACACTGGTGATCAGGAGGAATACGGTTCCTTATAACTGGGTCTGGTACCTGACTCCAGATCAGCTGACTGAAATGCCGCACAAGTGCCACTGAGAGGGATTATATCACCGACGCTCTTCGGGTTTCTTTTTAAAAAAACAAAAAAACAGGTTTTGTACAAAGACTAATCCCACTTTTATTTAACACTTTAATGACATTTTAACAAACATTGAAAGTGGTCAAGAACTAAAGAACCACCATCGAGCTGAAATGTAGCTGTTGATGCTTCATGGCCTCTGCCCATTTTACTGTTTGCACTGAACAAACGACAAAGCGAGATCTGTGGAGAGTTGGATTAATGCGCCTAACTAAATATTTGATATCCACCATCGGAGAAACGGTGTCCATTCAGAATGTCGTGTTTTTGTAGTTTGGTTTGGAACTACACACACTCAGGCCAGAGTTTTGATAATAAAATGTTTAAAAACATGAAATACACATGGATCCTTTAAAACGTTAAAGGTAAAAAGGTTTGTGATGATTTTAGACTAATCTCTGAATGTGCCATCTCTCTAGGTGTCTTTAGGTTCAACAGTCACAGACAAGAAACTGAACAAACACTCACAAAGTAAATAAACACAATATTGCGCCATGCTGCCTTCCCCCCCCCCCCCCCCAAAACAGATGTTTTAACCTCTCACTCACCCGTGTGTGCTCGATCGGACTGAACTTGGCAGTCCCATCAGCCTTATTGTAATTTGCACTCTGAATTTTTACTGCATTTAATTTTTCAGACTGATTCTCTGTTTAAACTCTCGTGCCATGACTTTTCTCAGGGTTTCACACTCGGGCTTTTAGGCTACGATGCACTGAGACAACTGATGAAACCTTCCACTTGGTCTTTGAGCCTGGAAATGTCGGTATTCTGCTACTGAGCTGAGCTTTCTGGCCTCATGCATTTTTGAAGACATAAAACCACATGCGGACATGGCTATGAAATCAGGTCAATTGTAATTTAACATGTTTTTATATTTAATAAATGCCTACAGGTAAAAAAAAAACCAATGTGATTTCTGTTCTCAGGTTACACACACACACACACACACACTTCTAAAAAGCCCCCCCCCCCAAAAGAAAAAGACAAAGCATCACAGCAAACAATGTTGATAAAAAAGCAAAAATTCCAATTTGGTATTTTCTGCCTTTATTTTCTTTAAACCTGCATGGACTGATTTTCGGCCACGAGCTGGGAACAACACTGACACCTTTATTAGAGCCATTGCTAATATTGTTAAGAGCTTTTAAGTTATTGGATTTTTTTTTTAACCCAGGATACTACTACAGCATTGTTAAATTAGCCACTCAAATACTGCACTTAAGTACAAATTCAAGGTACTTTTGAGTATTTCCATTTTATGCAACTTTATTCTTCTACTCCACTACATCTCACAGGCAAATATTGTACTTTGTACTCCACTACATTTGTCTGACAGCTGTAAAGTCACTCATTGTAATGAGCCTGTAGTTCTGAGCTGATGAAAAGTGGACTTTTGAGAGATTTGTGGTTCAGAGGACAGCGACGCTACAAACAGAGAATATGATGCGTTGCTGTAGATTAAACTACCCAGCAGTACATAAAGTAGTTAAAAGTAGCACAGGCAGACAAATATGCAGCAAAATGCAACATACACACTGATGCAGCAGTAATATCCATCCAAAAACAACAGATATAGTAGTACAACACTGACAGGGGTCATTTTACTGCACAATGAGTACTTTACTTTTGATACTTTAAGTTTTTGCTGATAATACTTACATACTTTTACTGAAGTGAGGTCTTGAATGCAGGACTTTTACTTTACACATTGCAGTATTCGTACTTTTACCTGTGCCTAATGCATAGAACGCAGTACTTCGTGCCTGTGTGACCAACTCAATTGGCTCTGGGCGTCAGTGCACTCAGTTAACAGCTGAGTCCACTTGCACTAATGACCGTGAACCAGGGATACCATCACATACATTTTCCATCCGTTTCAGCCAAGAGAAATCCCTCCTTCTCCTTCTTAAACTCCTCATCGATATCTCGGAGCCGGCCGTCAAAGTGAGGCCCCAGTGCAGTGTCCGCTTAGAACCACTGGAGGGCAGCAGAGCACAGGGGACTCCTTTTAAAAGAAAAGTTGATGATGCTCCGTTTCAGGTTCTTAAACCAATGCAGATAACATTTAATTCTTCTGAGTTATCCTGAATAAAAGAATGATTAAGTCATGCTATTTAAAAGGGAAAACACTGAATTCTCTTGGAAAAAGTATGTTTTTCATCCAGCCCATCAACCTGCAAGACAAGGATCATGCCATGACTCCATATATGATACAGTCACTGAAAAGACAGTGTCGGGGCATCGATCGCAGCTTCTTCTGCATATGGCCGAGCACACGACGCGTTTGTGTTGTGGTCGGAATACTCTGAGGACTTTGTTGGGTATGCGGCCTAAGAGAGATTTAAGGCTTTAGAGGAAGAGCAAAGCCTGTTAAATATGACAGATGCAAACAAGGTAACATTTGAAAACACTTGTCCATTTATTAATCAAAATGACAAAAAAAATTAAAATAAAAAGAGACAAAGACAATTGATGGAATCAACATTCAAATCGTGACAAACAGCGGTTTCTATAAAGTGCCAAACGGGAAAAAAAGCCTCACTGATATATATACACACACACTAGAAAACTAGACTTTTAATACACACAAAAATTAGAAGTCATATAAAAACAAGTCCAAGTCGTTTCTGCTGTAAAAAGGATGTTTTCTGTTCAAAAAGAGGCTTTCGATCAGTAGTTCATCTGCGACTTGGGCTTTTTGCTGAGAAACCAAAGTCATGAGTGCTTGTAAACACTGTGCAATTTTCATCAATAAAAACCATTACACCCCCCCACCACCAGCTAATACATTCTAATGCCGCTCAGAAAACGAGAGATTTCTGATGAAGGCACATGACAGGAAGGTCCGTTCCTGATGGCGTCTTGTCCAGCGCCATCGGCACAAACCTCCCACCCCAGATATCATTTATAGGGGAAAAAAAAAAAATCAGGCAACTGTTACATCTGACTATTCATCAGTGGAAGAAAAATCTCACTGGGGAAGAAAAATGAGTCAAATAAATCAGTGATTTGTGTTCCAGTTGTGCCAATGAACCTCCAAACATTTCACAATGTTGGTTGCCTGTTGGAGGAAACAAGAGACTCAGAAGCTGCTTTTCTATGAATAAAACTGACTTATCCTGCAAATGTTCACCCAAGTGCGTTTTACCAAATCATGGTTGTGTCTAAAAAAAAAAAAAGAAAATAAAAAAGCTTTAAGGTTAGTGTTTGAACACAGTTCTTCTACAAAATGCTATCCTTTGTTCTTTAAAAGTCATTTGACACAAATAAACTGTAGCGGCTGTATGCGTGATGATGGTGAAAATGTAAATATTGTGCAGGTTTTAGTGCTAACCAGGAACATGGAGCTGACCTCTCAAAAAGAAAAGAAAAAGACCATTATTACATCACCACAAAGACACAAAGCATGACATCTTTGACCCTTTTGGATTAAAACATAAAAAATAAATCACAGACTATTAAATAACATCCAAAAAACAAACCAACAAACAAATAAATGGTCAAAAACTAGACGCTTGTGTGAGCAGCCTGCTGGCTTTGGAGAAGGCCTCAGAGAGCGTCCACATTACGTCTTCTGCCGCCTCCTACTGTTCATTTCAAAATAAGTGTCCTTAGGAGGGATCTTCTTGCTGGGCTCGCTCTTAACTTTGACGTTGGGGCTGGTTTTCTGCAGGGCCAGGGCTTGACCTGGACTCGGTTCAGGTTTTAGGCTAGACTTCCCGTTGATTGGGTTAGTGGTGGCGGCTGCTTGCTTTCGCCTCACTCTCTGTGCTGTGGCTGGTGTTTTCTGATTGGCTTTGCTGGCAGGAGAAGGGCCTGTGGTGCCCCCTGGGACCTGCCCAGGGACAGCAGCTGTACCGCGTGGAGGGGCAGCAGCCGCCTTGGTCGGGGCAGCAGCCGCTTTGGTCGGGGCCGGCCCCTTGGCTTTGGCTGGGACCTCTTTGCTCTTCGGCAGAGAGCAGGCAGCTTTCGGCAGCGCCGGGGAGGCTGTCCGTGAGCTGGGGGTCCGGGTTTGGGGAGTTGTCGTCACTACTCTCTGTGTTGGCATCACTGCAGTTCTTGCGGCCGTCCGCACCCGCCTGGCGGCCTCTAGACGGAGGCGCGAGGCTGGGGAGGCGGGACGGCGCTGTGCAAGGCGAGAGCGCTGGCTGGCGCCAGATGGGGGCCGGGCATCTTTAGGGGTAGGTGCCCGTACTGGTGCAGTGACAGGGCGAGGCACAGAGGCAACGGTGGGGGAGGAGCAGGGGCTGGAGGGTTTGGGGCATTTAGAAGACGGTTCAGGACAGACGGGGCTCCTGGGCTGGGAGGCGGCACCGCGTGGTGATGGCCTGAGCTTCAGTTTAGAGGCGGGGCTTGGATCTGCAGGGGCACGGGCTGGAGCTGAGGACGGAGTCAGCGCTTTGCGACGCACCTGCACACCCTGACACCCCGGGCTGGGAGACTGTTTGGAGGAACTTCCCACAGGTGTGGAGGGCAGAGAGGAGGAACCTTTGGTGGTGGTGATGGGCAGAGGCAGCTGGGTGGGCTTCCTGGGGGAAGAAGGTGTCCCCTGAAGGTTCTTCTTGGGCGCAGTGGCAGCACCTTTTCTGGGCAACGTGGGCGTGCAGCCCGGGGAGGGAGTGTAGGACCGACATGTCTGGCCTGCAGCGGTCACCGACACCGGCTTACAGGCCGAGCCGGAGGAAGAGGATGAGGTGGAGGATGAAGAGGAAGAGGTGGAGGAGATGAGGTTGTTGACCGCGGCGAGGGGGTCCATGTCAGGGGGAGGGGGTGGAGCTGCGTTGCCATGGTGACCTCCCAAGCCGGGGGGGCCTTTCTGAAAGGCCAGGATCTTCTGCTCCAGAGTGGTGAACTGCAGCACTCGCAGAGGGTCGTATTTCATCAGGAACCCACGCAGCGTGTCCCAGCCTCCGCCTACACGCACCATCACATGTTTACCGTGAAGCATCTGTGGAGGGGAGGACATCATTTGCTAAAGATACAGTCACTTTGGTGTAGAAATGTCTTTAAATGAAACTAAATTCACAGCTCTTTGTAGAAAGTCAAGAAATCAACAGAGACATATTCCTTGAAGTTCCCAAAATAGCTGCTGCAGAGCTCTAAATGAGCCCGTCTGTCCTGAGGCTTGGCACCATGGACAGCACTGTAATTATGATGTAATCGCCCAACGCAATCCACCGCCATCGGGTAACAAGCTTACATGTGTCCATCTCTGCCAGAGCTCACACACACACACACACACACACACACACACACACACACACCCGTGTTGCCAGTGTGAATCTTACCACACAATTCCAATAGGATATAAAACACAGTATACTGTGCTTCAACACACTTACTGACCATTGCAATATTTGCAAGTACTCAGATTACTTGAATCCTACTCTTAAAAAAAAAAAACAAAAAAAACAAAATGCATCAAGGCATTTAAAACAGTTTATTCACAGACCCCAACAGGGATATACGTACATCCGTTTGCTTGGCCGTCACCAGGGAGGTCAAAGGTCAAGAGTAAGCAACAGAACAGCCGACTTTGTTCTAACATTTTTTTTTTAAAATCTGTATCTCCAACTGTATTTCAAATGTTTCTGCTGAACTGGATTCTAGATTTACTTCAACAATAGACAGTAGAACTTTGTACCCGGTAATACAATGTGATTATATTATACTATATGAATATGAAATCCAGACATGGGCTGGACCGTCTGGATTTCTAACGTGAAGTGAACAAACACTGCGTGTGCGTGTTCAGGGCACTCACCCGAATAAAGAGCGTCTTGTCTCCCAGTCTGTAGCGCCCCTCAGACAGGTACTCAATGGAGACTCTGTTGGAGCAGTTGCATGTTGGCAGCTCATCCATGCCGTGCTCCTGCAAGGCAGAATAGAGAACCATAAGGCGGCCATATTGGAGGCCTCATCATTGGCAGGCAGCAATATTGGATTCTTTTTGTAAATGATGCAATTCATTTATAAGCTGACATTTACAGCTGGAAGATCATTCAGCTGTCACCTCAGATGGCTGGAAAACAGCCATATAGTTAAGGGCCTCCATTTGCTGCTGCATAAGTGAGCAATAATGCACCGACCGAATCAAGCAGTGAGACACACTGGACTAAAATAACTGTTGCAAGCTGAAGCTTATTTGAATGTGTAAAGGAAAATGTATCTCGATGGTAGGTGCTTTTATCCAAACTGCCTTCCACTTCAATGAGTGCGGATATTTTTAGCCAAGCTGTATCCTCTGGGGGGACCCCCCCCCCCCGATAGTGCTGAAGCCTTGTTTTACCCACCAAACTGAAGGGAATAAACCCACCAAACACTGGCACTGTGAGACCCACAATGTCCATCAGTCATGATTTACAGGCGATAGAGGAAACGCTGTAATGTGAAAGAGACGGAGTAGTTACGCTGCAACATGGGCCGCGAGTTCGTCATTGTGCGCACTTGTTGCTCTGTGACATCACACATCTGGAGCCTGGGGGGGGGGGTCACGTGTCGACAGCGAGTCACGTGGTCTGCTGCGATGCGTCATACCCCTGTGGGGCGCCAATGAAGCGGGGGAAGTCTTCAACTGGGTCGCACATGTGATGCAAACGTGATCAGCTGTTGCCCTTCAACACTTCACATCTTTTGGGGAGGAAGACGAGGCTCTCTTTTTGCTCACGTGCGCGGCTAGCAGTGACCGCCATCATCTAGACTTACATCAGATGACAGCTCAGTGATATTACATGCAAGTCCTCGGGGCAGTAACTTGACCCGCTAAAGGTCACGATGACCAGTCTCACACTTCCTGCCTCCAGGTGGAAAGTTTCATGTTATGTCTAATGGAGTTTATTTCCTGTTCCTATGTTCAAGCTGTCGGTCAGGACTCACCCCTGGCTGGTAGAGGCCGCCGTGCTGGCAGCACACGCTGAAGGTTTTGATGGCCGGAGGCGGGTCCTCGGCCATCAGCAGAGTCTCCTCCATCTCGATCTCCTTCTCCAGCTTCACCAGTACAGGAGGCTCCACACCGTACCTGAGCAACACACAGCAGAGTTCCCATGGGCACCTTTGGCGCCAAAATCTTAATGGTGCATTTGAAGCTGCCGCTTCTTCTGTGTTCAAGGACTTACTTGGAGACGATGCGGCCGATCTCCAGCAGACAGAGACAAACCTGCCGAGGCTCCTTGTGCAGCACTGCAGGAGAAAAGGCAACAATGAACAGACTGTTATCAAAGAGTTTCAGCTTTCTTTAGAGAGACGGAACAGGACAGCAGAGACGAGGGATGAAGTGTGACAAAATCCACGTGCTACATTCCAACACGGACTTATTCCCCAAGAGGGTTTTTGATGAGTCATGCAAAAGAGAACAGAGGTTTTTGGGGGGGGGGGGGGGGTGGAGAGCACAGCTTTAAAGTCACTTGAGGATATTACAAAATATATTGAAGACATTCTTGGAACAGGAGAACGTATGACTTTTCTTTCTAAAATCACTCCGATCCGTCTTGGGGTTTTTTTTGGGAGAGGCATTACTCACTCGGGGTGATTACTCTCCCATTAAACCATTAAGAAGTTAAGGCTTAAAAACAGCAGAGCTCAGCAAAGTTATTAGGAGCTTACAAAACGTAGTCTGACATTCTCAATATGAAGCCAGTTCAGCCACTCACTTCAATGGCAATTTCAATTCTTTCCACCCATCTTACATTTTCTGGCATTATTCCTCCTCTCATTTCCTCCCAGGCACTACAAACAATTAAGAGTTTAAAGTCATACGCATGGATTAGGTGGCTAAATAAATATTTTGCAAACCTGCGGAAAGACCTACATCCGAGAACTCCCTAAGTATCCATTTGTTCTTGCACAGGACTGCATATGACTGTCTGGAGTCTCAACTTCCTTTTGGCTGGACTTTATTACTTTCTTGGCTCAACAAATGCTTGTTCAAAATAAAAGCCTAAGGAGAAATGGGAAGATGTTTTTCCCCCCAGTAGGTAGACAGTAGCCAGGCACATGCAGAAAAACTCACGATACCGTTTCCAAAGATTTCAGATTCAAAGCATGACTTAGCTGTGGTCAGACAGCTAACAACGTTTTACCAGACTGTTATGGTGACACTCTGTTGAAATGTTCTGCTTAGATTAACAAAACTCATGCTCACTGCGCCCCCCCCAATCTCCCTCTCTGGTTATTTAAGGAGGTAGGATTGTGACAAACATCTCAATCTTTGCCAGACCACCTTTAATAAGTTTCTGTGGGTTCCTGCAACCAAGATTCACATCTACATAACCAGGGAAGGGTTGCCAGCCAAGTTCAATTCTATAAAATAAAAAATAAATAAAAAAGGACGTGGAAGGCTCATTCTTTTTAGGCTGAGATTGTATCTTTGGTCATTTTTCTTATTAGGCCAGAACTTGTTGTTGCCTTACCGAGGCCCTCTGACTCAAACAGGTAGGTCTCCTCAACACCGATTTGGCGACACCAGGCCAGGAAGTTGGCGGTGTTGTCACGAGCGAAGAAGGAACCTGGAGAGGCGTCCCGCTTGCATGCAACCTTCCTCGCGGGGAACAGCTGTCCGGGAAAATAAACTGCTGTTAGTTCAAAACACATTTGCATGCAGCCTAGTCTTCCTCCCCAAACCCCCCCCCCAAATATGTGAAGTGTTAAAGGTTTCAAATAAATTAAAGCTATTGAGAGACATGTAGGGGGTATAAAACAGTGCTTTTAAACTTGTGCAGCAACGTACATTTTTTTAATGCCAACGTTACTTGTGTCTGTGGGGGCGGGGCTGGGCTCTCTGTTAATGGTCTGAGGATAACCATTCATTTCTCACAACCTGCAAGAGCTAACTTCGTGTAGTCATGTGTCAGGACGACTAACATACAAATTCACCTCCAAAACAGGAAAGCCCATCGAGTAGCTCTGGCAAAAAAAAAACAACCCTTTTAAAAAAAAATTTAAATCACTAAAGTGTATCAAAATGTTGCAGACCTTTGCAAAACTTTGTCCGATAGCTCGTAAGAGTAGACGACTGAGCATCAAACCTGCAGAGCTCTTCCCAAACATCCCCCACGTGCGAGCATGGAAGCTGCCCTTCGGACAATCGTCCCAGCTATTTTCATCGCCGCTGTCTGACTCACCTTGCAGAGTGCGGAGGGGCAGCTCTGGGCGATCTTGGTCTGCAGCACACCAACAAGCTGGCAGAGCTTCACGCCGTTATTCAGCTCCTCCATGAAAAACTCTGCCCTCACCTCCTCTCCTGGAAACATGGAAGTGAAAAGACACAGAATAAAATGTACAGCACAATGCAAACTATCCTGCTTTTCCAGCTGCAAGAGGAGATTTGTCCCACTTCAGTCCACTTTTTGTAGGTCAGAGCCACATCGCCAGGATAAAATAAACAAACTTAAAACCAGGATTAATACAAAATTCTTCACTCTACAAGCAGTTCTATTTTCTTTCTACAGTCTTTTGTTGTAGGCCCTTACTGCACATTGACAGTTGCTTTTCAGACTCCTCAAGGACCTATGGTGCTCCCACGACCCCTTATTGTAAATCACTGCCCCAGGACGCCCAATAAAAAAAAAAAAAAAGGCCATGTGAACGGAATTTACATTTGGAACAAAATCCACATTACTCATGACACCCAAGTGACAAATGTTTATTTTCCCAGGCTCGTTTATCCGCTGCACGCCACCTGTTTCTGCAGTATCTGGCCCCTCCGGACTGACGGTTTAACATGTGGGACACATACAGGTCATCGCAATCACAGTACCAATAACTCAGGCTGAGCATTAAGTGCCTGCCCACATTCCTCGTCAGGAAAGCTGAACTGTGTGCTTCTAGAAAAACGGTTTCGCCCGTCAACAATAGAGTCAGTTTCCAGTCAGCTTCAGTTTCCTCGCTGCTCCATTGTATCGTGCGGGACAATAGATGTCACTATAATGGCAGAGACGGATAGAATGAGGGATTTTGCTCCTCTCCCATTTCTGTGGTTCGCTGAGGTCCGGTCGGAAATAGCAACATCCAAATCCTATTACATGGAAGACCCGCATCAATTGTGTTGTGGTATTTTCCTAGCCTCGAGGGGCAAACTGTTTGCATGCAACTGCCCAGTGTTGATTAATATATGCACATATACACATTCACTCTGATGTATGTATCCATCCGACTACACTACAGTAAAATATACTGTAATACATCAGAAAGAGAAACATTTACCCAAAAACGAACACCTGTTTTCCCCAAAAATATGAAAACCAAGGGAGCAAAACAACTAAATGAGACTCAGCGAGTATAAAGCTGTCCTTCTCGGCCGACAGGCAGCACTTACCCAGCATGCCGGTGAGCCAGATGGCCAGATCCTCCTGCATGGGCACCAGGGTGGCCTCGTGTCGCACTGCCAGCCACTGGTCATACTGGAAGACGTCGGCGAGTCCCGGGCCGTGCCGCTGTGCCAGCGGGCTGCGAGGGCTCCGGGGGCTCAGCAACGGGGCATCGAATTTCTCGCCGAACCACACCTGGAAACAAGAGGAGGGAAAAGTGGAGGGAAGATCAAACGGCAGATTTCCATTCTTCGTTGACAGAAAAGTTAAAGAGCTGAACCTTTGTGGACGGAAACATCCGCAACCATCTATATATACACAAACACACACAATCAAAATGGTTTTCCTGGAAGACAATGTCAGCAGCCACAAAGATCTCGGAAGATGATCAAATTAATAAGGATTAGAAACACCTACAGAGAGCCTGGCAGAATGCTATGATCGGTTACTGCGGCTGCCCACTTATTGAGACATCTGCCTAATCTGATCTGAGTGCTACTCAGAGTCATGGCTTTAAACTTTAAAAAAAAGGAATAGTTCCACATTTTGGCTTTCTTGTCTAGAGTCCGATAAGAAGTTTGATACCAATCTCATATCTGTACACAAAACATGAAGCTACCATCAGCAGCCGACTAGCTTAGCTTAGCATAAAGACACGAAACAGCTAGCCTGGCCCTTCAGGAAGTACTTTTCTTTTCCTTCTAGACCTGCTTCAGGTTCTTTTGTTATCCAGACGAGTTAAAGATAGAAACACTTGCAGAACCAATTTAGTCTCTTCAGTGAGAGAAGCCTGAGCACATCCTCAAAACAATGTTGGTGAAAACACTGTACGACTTGAGTTGACTTGAACCTATTCATTTTTTTTTATTTGGAAACGCTTTATGAATTGCTTTTTAACCCTGAATATAGCCTAGCGGTTTCGCCACAGCCGACTCTCCCTACAAGCCGACACTGCAGCATTATCCTACTCTAGTTACCGTTCAGCCTTGCACTGCGAGAAAAATCGGAGGAATTTTAGTGACCTATCCATCCATGAGAGGACGCACGAGGGACGACGTCACACCACAATGCTTAAATGGGTGTCTAGCACTAGTTCACAGTCCGGGGCTCAGTGCCTGGAGCGAGCTGCTGATCCCAGCTCTTCACATCGATGTCCCATCTTATCCATCTCCGTCACACTGCTCCCTCATACTTCAGCTCTTTGCACTGACGATTCTGTAAGTCTTTGACGTAAGGGATAGATGGAAAATAGTCCAGTGTTTATAGTTTCACAAGCTACCATGTGCATTACTGAAATTATTAGACATAATTTGGGAAAATGCATTGAGACAGAATTACAATATTTACAAAATGGCTCTGTTTTATTTGTAGGAGGCGTAATCTAGAAACCAGCAGCAGATGTGCACTATGACGACTTGTCCAGACATTACATAACTCACTTCTGGATGACCCCCCCCGCTCCAGTTTGTTGACATCTGTTTAAAGATACAGCCTTTAAATAATTGTGTCCATCACGTCATCGAACAATAAATGGTATTATGGGCTATTGTGCTTAAAAACAAGGACGAGTGTTTGTTCGGCCTACAGACAGGAAACCATCTGACCAGGCGAACAGAGAGGCTGTTCTACAGTAATGTACATCTGCTGATGCTCAGAGCGTCCCTGAACAACACTGCTAAGAATTCTTCAACTGCGTGAGTGCATTCTGGGTAGTGTGATATAGTCTTCAGTGAAGAACTGGATCAAGCAGATACTGAATGTTTATGTCCAACTGTGTTGCCGAAATGCGGGGATTTGTTGAAAACTCCCTCACACCCTGGTGAAGGGGCTACTCCAACGATTTACTATTGCACTTGCATAAAATTGGGGGATTCAGAAGACAAAGACTGAAAAAAAGATAGTCAGATTCTAAGTAGCAGTGGCCGAGATACACCGATTGTTATTTAATAGTATGGGTCAAGCTCCAAAAACACTGGATCCTACAGATCCCATAATGCAACTCAACAGCATCTTTTATTAAAAAACACCAACTACTTTCAAACCCCACGACGCCAGGTTATCACGCAGACTTTTCATCACATTAAGTCTCAGGCACAAGCTGAGATAACCTTGATGATGTCATCAAGGTTTGGAAATCCCCCTCCAGAACCACAGAATACCTTACACAACAGTTTCCACAGGCAGAGTAGTGCTCCTCATGACAGGTACGTTGGAATGTGTGAAATTGGAAGAATGCCCCTTTAAACACCCACTTCAGGCGACTTCAAAATCATTTTAATGTGTAATTTGATTGAGGGGAGAACCTTCTGTACCCTTACACAAAAGTGTTTAGAACAAACAAATGGACATAATTGCTTTGGGAACTTTTGTTTCACACTCGTTCCCATCAGGGTGACCTTTGAACCCAATAGGGTGGGGGACAAATTTCATTCTTCCATTTTAACTTTTTTGTGTCTCAGCATGAAAACAATGTTGCCCTCATTCCAACCAAACACATGAGATATCATTGGAAGTGCCAGGATGTGCTCTATTTAGCACACAAGGATTTAGTAGCTCAAATGAGTTAAAAGATATAGACCAAAAATCAATGTCCACTACAGAGGACATAAATTAATAGGCTGGGTCTCCGGAGAATATTTAAAAAAAATTTAAATAAAAAAACAGGAGAAAGTGGCAAAAAAAAAAAAAAACACCCAAGGTTCCAAACTGAAAAAGTGACCTCACTTCAAAAACGGATGAACGAACCAACCGACCCAAAAAACCAACCCACCCACACACATTACATAACACAGTTCCGAAGGGCAGGCTGCCTGTAACGCTCTAAAGGGTCAACAACAACAACAACAACATGTGCGTTTCTCGACATCCAGCCAATTAGAATATAAGGCAGCGTAGTGCGAGGTTTAGAGGTTACGTAAAAGACGCTGTGCCGATTAGAAAAGATGACTTAACAGTGGGATAATCCACCTCATACTCCGTCACCTGGTGCATGCAGGTTCACGGTGAACATTCAGGTTTTATATCAAGTTTACAAAGTAGTGTTTGTAGCGTTGTATTCTGTTTCACGCTGGGTATAGAGAAACTCAGTTAATCTATTTTTCTTTCACCACCTCGGTCCTCGTTAGGCGCTGGAATGCGGGTGGGTAATCCCACTAAGAAATGCAGCCTACTGAGATTTTGAAGCAGTTTGTGCCTGTATTTTACCATTTACGCTATAGGTTTAATCTGCTGTAATTAATCCACACCATTTATAGCAAGGGCGACTAAACCGCTCCTCAGAAGTCAAATGGAGACCCAAACAGAGCTAAAAAGGCAAGTCAATATTGGACTTACATTCGTCACGTGGCCAGAAACATGACTCCAAGTGAAAGAAAATGTTGCCCGGTGTCAACAAGCTTGCTCGCTGTTAGCCATATCAACTTTGTCAGGTATGTCAATGTTTTGTATGGTTTTGTATTATACAGCGTATTCCATTTCTGCAACCGTGAGTGGCCAAAAACATTTAATAAACAAGTATTAAAATGAAATCAAAAACCCTCAGAAACACTGTTGAGCTAAAAACAGATTTTTCAGCTTTGCAGAGACGAGGTGCGGCTCTCACAAAGATCTGAAACCAAAACCTGCAGACATTCTATTTTACAATGGTTGCGTTTTACTGTTGCATTAATAGATGTGCGTATATGCTACTGAAGCTCCGAGCCGAGCATTGGCTGTAGCTGCAGTAACACCACAGTCTGATATGGATCAATATCCTCGCAGGGTGCCTTTGGTAGTAACACGCAATAATCAGAAAAAGACAAAAGAAAAAACAGCCACTTCTTCCATGTTCTGTGTTCTATAAATTCCCAGTTAACTAAATATGCCAACACCATGACAGAAAGTGAGAGACCATTTCATTGCATTTGCAGTAATGTTCAAGAGAGATGATCAATTGTTTTCTATGCTCATTGGTATTCAAATGGAATGAGATGCACTTCCGTCAAACACAGGTTTAAACTAAAAAGAGAAGAAAGATTACAGGGAATGTCCCTGAAGGGTTATTCATTTAAATGTGAAGTACACACCATATAAACCAATCATCTCTTGGTACAGACAAACCTAATTAGAAAGACCTTGGGGGTTAATGTGGTGCGTCTGAAGCTAGAGCATCCAACCACAGCTCGCCAGCAACTCTGGGGAGGCTCTTCACAGCCTCGTCAACACATCGGCATCAGTCTGAGGGGTTTCCTGCCACATGTTATGTGCACAGCGCTGGGATACATATTTTGCATTTCCACAGTTCAAGATCGGGTGGGGAGAGGCGGGACTTTCCAAACCAGATGACAGAGAAAAGCCCTTCTCAAGGAGGTGCTGCCATGTGAAAAATCTGTAACACGATACGTTTGTTGTTTTGGGATGGCTGACACTTCGTTGCTGGGAGGGGAAGGGAAAAAGTGTCGCGGAGAAACTCCTCGGGGTCCGAGCATTGAAACGTCAGACATGCATAACAACAACAAGGCGGCATGCTGTAACACAGGTGGGCTCGCTGCAGCTGTTGAGTGGGAGACAGATGTCTGCTGTTCTTTATTTAATCGAATAACTCTAGCTTCAACAGTCTGGGAACCCTTTCCCCAATTTGGCACACAGAGTCTTGATGACTCACTGCTTGGACACCAAGAATGGTACTGACTAAAACAGGGTGTGAGTAAAACAGGGTGCTGCTGCTAATATTATTATTATCATCATCATCAAAAAAACTCAAATTCAGGTTCAGCACTGTTGCAATTTGAATTTGAGATTTGTTAAAGACATGCAGCCACACTTTACAGATCTAGTCCAAAAATGTCCACAGGATCAGCAAAAATAGTGACGCTAGCTGCCAATTTTATAAACTAACCAATAGCAAACTAAATAAAGTCACCAGCCAAAGTTCAACAGGCTGGATCAGAAACACATTTTTCACATTATCTACAAACCAAATACCGACGTGTTCTGAAATGAAGGAAATACAGCCATGTTGAATTTCTTACTGTTTCATATCCAAACTGTACCACAATCAGTGATTGACTGCAGGACAAAGATTCCCCTCTGGCCAATCAAAGTACACCTAAACCTATCTAGATGGTGATGAGCCTACCTGGATGCCAGTCTGGACAGCCATGACTGCGGTCACAGATGATTCACTTCTTCATTCTGTGGAAAAAAAAGACAGAGAGAGATGGGTGAAATAAAGATGTCAGTCGTACCTCTACTGCGTTGCTGTAAAGAGAGAGTGTGAATAAGAAAGTTCTGATGGTTGCCTCTGAGTTTCTAAAAACAGTGCTTATCTAGCTTGGTATCCGATTAGGAACTAGTCAGGTAGTTTTAAAAAGAAACCGTTTGCCATTTTAAGAATTGTCCTTGTTTTCTTTTCTTGCCAAAAGCTAGATGAGAAGATAAATATTTCTCTCATGTCTGTGCGTTAAGGCAGGAAGAGTCAGGAAGCAATTAATTTAGCTTATTATAAAAAGGCTAGAAGTTACATAGTCATTTCTTGGTGAAAAACACCCCGAAACAGTAACTACCCAGAGTCTTGTCATGACCTTGGACATCCAGCGGCAATACTGAGCGGATGGATACATGTTAGTAATAGTTCCACCACAAACCTAATTAACTCCCCACTAAGACAACAAATCGTTCTTTTAAGATTTATTTGTGCACAAAAAAATGAGACACAACATGTGAATTAGTGCACTTTAGAGGTGCTGAGGTGATTTTTAGAAAGCCAAGCAAGCATTTCCCTTTTCTTTCTTTTTTTAGACGCCGATCACACAGAAACGTATTAGTTTAAACACTCGCAGGGTGACAGCCTTTTTCCCCTGCTAAGCTAATCGCACTCAGCTCTAGCTCCCTACTTTTTCTTTGCCTCTATCGCTCAGAAGGAAAGCAAATTGGCACAAATCCCACCCAAAAATCAAAAATCAAAGTATTCCTTTAAAAGAAAACTGCATCAACATTCCTGGAGTGAAGCAAACATCGAATCAACCAGGGCTGGATGACATGATCCAAAAATCTAAATGACAATATAGATTTTGATCAAATAAATGTAACAAGAATATTTTTCTAATACATCAGTACATACTATTGTCTTTCTCACGTTGCATGACTCTTAGGTTTGTACTGATGTATTACCACACGATAATTTAAACATTCTGGACTTCTGTAATGGACTTTGGTTTTAAAATCATTGGTTGTTGTAGCTATTCTGAGTATACGGATGTCAGACAACTCATCTACGATGAGATTAAAGTGTAAAGAGAAGAAGTTAAAGAGCTTCAGGATGCTGGTAACTACATGTATTTGGTTTATGGTACAGCCCTACACTGGAGCCTTCTGACTACTGGGAAAAGAGAGATGTGAGAGAAACCCTGTGAATGACCTGCAGGCTTAACACGTTCCACGCAGCGACTTTTAAGCTTCATTTAGGACATACCCTGATTATCCGATCAAGTCCATTCAGTCTTTTAAACTTATTTCAGACATGTGGCTCTTCCACCTACAGGGCTACGTACCTGCCCTCAATGTCATAGTGATTACTCTGCAAAAAGCCTCAGCCATCAGCAGAGAAGACAGTCATTCCAGTCTACTCCCAATTCACTCCAATGATGGATACAATTTATAAAAGACCCAAATTCAATATTTTGCAGGGTGTCCTTGTGAATCAGCCAAGAAAGCTGAATACAATGTAGCCATTTTGTCCTGAGTAATGATAAAGTAGTAATGGAGGAACATGATTCAGGACAGTTTAACTGAATTTCAGCTGCAAACAGGCACTCAGGATGCTGCGAACAGCCCTCTGGGTAAAAACCAGCTGGGATGTTGTTTTTAAAAAGGGAAACATTTCAGTTTTTCCATCAGCTTTCTCATGAGGAAGCGATGGGGTTAGTCTGTGTGCTCCTCTCTGCCCTTTCCCCACACAGGATGTGAAGGATTACCCAGACGCTCAACTGTCCCTGAGGGTGTGTGTTTGACAAAGAGAGGCAGTGTGGGTGAAGGGGAGGGGGGGGAAGCAATCACAAGCACGTAGATCCTAATAACACTGATAATTTGGTCAACACAGCTGAGGCAATAGTCCCCCAGTGACCCCCCACTCCCTCCTCCTCAGACACACAAATACAACCTCATATACTGTAGACATAGAATTCAACACCAACATGGGTTTGTGAAACTTCTAGATGTTTTCCACTGATGTCATCATGCACAAAAGTGATGAAATTGATATGAGAAATAAAACAATAATTAAATTAAATTTAAAAAAACTGCTGCATCCTTATCTGGAAATGCCTCCGTAACAACAGACACTAAAAATCACATCCTCAGTTGTTCAAAGGCCGGACAGATTGCTGCATTCAGTCATCCGACTGGAAATCTGCAGCTCAGGGGAGAGAAGATGCAAGTCAGCGGTCAAGGACGGGATGGGGAGGATGACAACACAAGAAAACCTACCTCAGAGCAAAAACTGTATGGTACCGATCGAGGAAATTGCACCAAACAACTCGGATCAGCCTCGAAAGCACATCCTCGTCGATGCGGAGCTAAAACCCTGCGCTACACTGAGTGCTGTCCAGCCAGAGCGGCTCCTGCCTCTGTGGTTCCACGAGTGAGCGGGGAAGGGAAGGCAGTGTGGGAATGACAGGGAGGGAGGAGGAGGAGGTGCAAAAGGAGAGCCCTGACTAATGAAGTGGCTACGCTTCGCTAAGCCCTGACCTCCCCCTGCTTCCTCCCCCCAACAATCCTGTCACGGCGGGACCCTCTCACAAAGCCTTCATTGTTTTGTTGGCTTGCCACCCCCCACCCACACCTCCCCAACCAGGATGCGATGAAATGGAATGAGATGGGATAGGGGAGATGAGGTGGAGGGTTACCTCCACTTCCCTTTCATCCCCCACCTCCCTCTAGTCCCACCAGTGCACTCCCCCAACTTCCCAAACCAGCTTGCAAAATTGGGTTGGGAAGCAGGAAAACGCTAAGTGCGGCGCTTGTTGCTCTGGTGTTTGATGGTTGTTGACGTGGGCATCAAGAGCAATGACACCTGGGTCCCTGGGGAAGTCCTCCAACGACATTTCCTTGTAGAGGGCAAACTCCAACAAAGCTAAGAACACAACACATGATGTCGTACAAAAACAACTGCGATGCAGATGTTGGGTTTTCCACAGCTGTTCTAACCAGCTCAGTTCTAATGACCACAGCACCGTTTGACTGAGATGAACCATTACAAAAACAAGGCTAGTTGACTTCCAATATGCACAGTATAGATCAGAACATTTCTTGATTTGTAAAAAAGGAAAGAGGGTGGAAATATCATTGATCGACAAAGGTTATAGACCAACACTAAAAAGCTTGATTTGTGTCTTCTAGGCCAAGCCTGCCAGGATATCAAAGGGTCAGTAAAGTCTTTTAAAGCCATGTCCTCAAGGCTACAAAGCAGAACAAACCAGACACAGTGACGAAACGACATTTAGGATTTCAGAAAGAGGGAAACAATCCAGAAAGGCTCGGCTTCTTTTCGGCACGCAGGCGTTCATGAAGGGTCGCACTCAATACAGGACAAAGGGCAAATGTTTGGCTCTGGACTCCAGTTGTGTGCATCTGGGGCCCTGGCAGAGCCTGAGAGCGTGACTCCCTACAGGGACCAAAGGCACCCACACACAGTCAAATGTCAAGCACAGAGGAGGGCGAGAGAATTGAAGCAAAAAAAAAAAATGGGGGGGAGGCGAAGACAAAACACATTTTATAGTTGTGAACTTGGGAGAGGCACGCTGGAAAGGGCAGGGCTTGACACTGTGACACTTGGCACAACCACACACATTCCCCAATGGTTGCTGGGAGAAAGAACATGCAACAATGCTGGCACTTTTTCGGTCATCCATTTGTACTGTGCGTTTTGTCCGCGGCCTCGCTGCTTCGGGTCAGCAAAGAAGACTTGGTAGTTTTTGTGATTATGTTCTTAAATTTCTTTGGGTCCAAATATGCAGCTCGGCCTCTTTTGTGGATTAACTTGCATCGTTGATTATCGAGCTCATGATGAACATGATGGGAACAATTGTTATTTTTGGCAGTATTGCCTTGTTCCCAGAACAGAGTGGGAATTTAGATTAAAAATAAGATTACTCAAACATTAGCTTTTGTTCAGGTGAGCCATTCCTACTTTTCTAAAGACAAATTAAGATTAGCCGAGTAGACGAGGCACAGAAACCCGGTACACAAAAGACCCTCGTCAGGTTTGGGTTGACTGACCTGTATTTCTTGTTCAGAGTGAAATAAAAGCTTTGTTGCAGGTTTGATCCCTTCAGGAAACCTGCCATTTCCAGACTGAATGGAACCACTTTTTACAGATTGTGTTTCCAGCACAGCATTGCAGTGTTGCACACACATGCAAAGACATACAATGCAATACAAATTTTCATGTCTTCAGCGTGGTGTCTGACCTATAGGGATGCCGCGTCACAAGCAAAACAGAAAATAATTTGCTGATGGGGTCCGTTTGTCTTAAACACTTACAAACTGGCCGAGTTGAAGGGATTAACAGACTGCCACAACTAATTTAGCTAACGTTCCTCATTAACAGGCCTATTGTCTCCATAGTATCCCCATACCATAGCGCTTAAGACACAATCCACTTCCTGCCGGGAAAAAGTGGTGAATAAATTAAAGGAGTTGCCTTTGTTCAGATACAAATGAGCAGTATAATTGACTTGGAGTTTATTAAAAGGAAAGGGATCTAGTCCGAACTTCCCTGTAGCCTGAACTAAACATGGATGTCTGTTTTGTTGAGAGTGGGGGTGAGACATCTGTCCGCATGTTCCCCATGCAGGTCCTCTCTCTCTGGTCATAGCTAGTAATCATTTAAGAGGATCAGCGCTATTCCAGACAGCAGAGCGCATCCACCTCTACGACGCGTCGTCATCACAACACACACAGCACGTGGTGGCGCACACATGCAGCCCGCGGCGCTCCGGCGGAGCATGCAAGCACCCGTGCATAAGTGCAAAAAAAGAAATGAGAACGCATTATGTAATGAGTTACAAGTAGAACATTCTGGCGGTGGTATCCTTTGATTTTCCACTATGTAGCATTGTGTGTGTGTGTTGGGGGATTAAAAACAGGAGTAAAAGATAAAACCAAAGTTCACCATGTGCAGTTTAAAAAGACCCCCAGGGGTCTTTGAGGTGGTTTATTTTGGGCAAATAACAAATGTATTTCCCTGGAAGGTAGCACAATTAGAGCATGTGTTAAATGTGACCTGTTCTGCACGGTATTCTCCACACAAATCTTTCATGATGTCTTTTCTCTCATTTTACCTGAACGCATTTCTCTTTGGAAGACGGACTCATTTTCAGTCCCCTTTAATGAAACAAGAACATTTGCCTTTTGCTCCACTCTCCACCACTCTGAATGTGACTCTTTCAAGGCACAGCGTGCTTCATCCAATGTGCTTGTCGGATTGTTTAAAAAATAAATAAATAAAAAAAAAAGGCATCCGAATCCCCCCTCCCCCAATACCTTTCTGAAACCAACTATTCACCATGCACGGCCGCAGCAACTGGCCAGAAGTGCCGTGCTAAAAAGTTAGCAGGATCATGCTCTCTTTTCTCGTTGTTCACACAATTACTTCCATCACTTTTTGTGGGTGCAACACCGTGATTGCTGTCTGAAAGTGAGCCGCCATTATCCCTATTGTATGCTTAATCGTGTCAGCCCCTCTCTACGGCGGCAGGCTCTTCGACACGCCTACGAGTGCGACCGTTTTGAACAGGTATCAGCACTTTTGCCTTTAGATGTGGTTATGTGGTGGGCCACATGAAAGCTCACGTCTAGCACACCCCGGCCTTTAGGCACTGCTTCAGCAGCAGATCATTTTAAAGCTTCTCAGTTAGGATTCTGCTGGACACATCTTATACCATAGGTTTTTTTAAGGTGAAAAAGAGGCCCTATATGTATATGATAACTTAAGCAGGAAAAAAAAAATGGATATTATCTAGCTTCCAAGGCCAATGAACCTCCTGCGCCCTTCCCCTCAGTCCAAATGGTTCTGCTGGACCCAACTTCCCCCCAGAGAATACCAACTCCTCCTCCATTAAACTCCTTCCTGCTGAGCCCTTTGTGTCTGGACTTAATTACCCTGTCCGAGGAGCATTTCAGTTAGAGCCTCACCTCCCCCTTTTCATTGCAGATGGGGCCCGGGTGCACAGTGTTAAGAGGGAAATTCATTCAGTTGAGAGAATAAAAGAAAGTAAATAAATGTCAACGGTCTGTTGTCGAACTGAGCCCAACATCTTCAATGAAACTTTACTTTCTAAAGCAATGCAGTCCCCCCCGGGCCTTTACAAGCTTGCTCATCATGGTTTTCCATAGTAAAAAAGACTACCCCCCCCTTTCAAGCAGGATTAAAACATTTCTTGGCCTCCTTCCTCTTGCCCTTGTTGGAGCGGTCGATCCTTAGAGGTGAGATAGTGGGAGTAAAGTCCATCTTAAAAAGGCTTGAATGAGTGGGCGCCACCTGCCAATCCCATTTTCATTTGTTGATGCTAATCCACAGCTCACTACACGCCATGGGGGTCATCTCCGGGATTTCAAAGCCCTGCAGCGCTGACTCATGTTCAGGCTTCCTGGTCTGCTTTCTAATAACCTGGACCAGCAGAGGCACTAATGTGAGCTGATTCCAGGTTGTTAAAAAGAGACCCATCAGTTTGCAGCACACCGCCTCTTGCATGCGAGCTGCCACATGAGATTGTCCTTGAAATCAAACAGAAGATACAATCAGCCATTTATTTACCAAAGAACATGTTGATCCACTGACTTGCACTCCTTTAAAAAAAAAAAATCATTTTTAAATACCCTCCCTAGATGATGTCAGCAGTCAGTTGGCTGAGTCAAGTCGGCAGTGACCAACACACAGGAACGGGGCATCCTTTAAGCTGCAGCAGGCCTGGCACGATGCCCACTCTCAGCCATTTCTGCTGACCTCATACAACCACCCCCCCCCCCCACCACACACACACACAACTAACTGCAATGACATCATATGTTCAGTCGCAGCACAGGCGTCCAGCAGGGCAGCAGTTTGGAATACCTGAGCACACCACCAAACAACCTTGACCGTTGATCTCTCCTCCGCTGTTTTTTTTTTTTTAAACCAGTTTTGTAACCGACTCGTCATCCCATAATGAACTGAAGCGCATCACATCATGAGCTCATTACATTTATTGACTGGGACGTGAAACTGTTGACAGATAGGCGTAGCAGGAGGGAACCAACGGCTGCAGACAACGCTTGATTTTTAACGTGACATCTGTCTAACAGCCAGAAACTGCCAGGCTGTCGTAATGGCGGTCTACAACTGTAAGCTTACACACACTCTGGACTCTGGACTCTTTCTTGTACACACAGTTTGTGAAGCACAGCTGAGCTCCTCCTTCATCGTCAACATACTTGATCATGTGAACCACATTTCATTTACTGATAACAGATTGTGTGATATTTTAAATTCTGTGACACTAAATAATGTTATTCTGTGTCACAGATTTCTGCCAATACGGCCAAACAGCCATGTCGCCCCCTTCCAAAGTCTTCATAGAAGGTCAGGCCAAGGAGACATGAAAGGTCAAGGGGTCGTCAGCCCAATTAGCCACATTGTTTGTCACATAATAATTCTGTTTAGTGTGCGTGTGTGTGCGTGTGTGGCAGAATTTTAAAAACTGGATCACCTTTCACCTTAGTCAGGCTCACCAGTATTAAGACATGGTGGGAGAAACCTGCGCTTCCTTAGATCTTCACTGAGCAGAGACAAACTCCCAGGCCCATAAAAAAATAAAATAAAGAAAAATAAAAAAAGGAAACTACAATTCTAATGAAACACAGCCTTCAAAATCTCAGGTCATTTTAATGATCCCGATATCAGGCAACCCACATCATTCAGATGTTACTAATCCAAACCACCATCTACTGTATGAGTAGTGCATGATGTCAGCCATGCTATAGCATCTACACAGATGCACCTACAGAACAAAACCCCTTTTACACACACACACTTACCCACCACCATTCCCTTCCTGTCAGCTGTACCCTAAATAAATTAGGGGTAATCCAAGATTTCATTATCATCTCTATTGTGTCCACACATGCAGCCCATATGTGCCCACATGCATTTTTAACTCATTAAGCCTTCTTTGTCTCATCTGGTGTGTGTGTGTGTGTGTGTGTGTGTGTGTGTGCACCTCGGTCTAACCTGCATTGAGAGACCCGGCCGGCCCAAACTGCAAGGCCTGATGCCAAAGATCAAACAGATGGTGATTATAAAGATTGGAATTAGAGTTGCAACTCATGTGTGCGCTCATTCATTGAGAGCTGAGCAGTACAAAGCTATATTACTGTACTGCCACCTGATAAGCAACCAATATAAACTCTTCATTTAGCTTTGTTTTTGCTCTCCACCAACTCCTTAGGGGGGGAAAAATAAATAATCTAGCTTGGGCTGTAAAACCAAAATAAATTAGCTTAAAAAGGTGCTAAAATGTTTCATATAACTGAGGGGAACTGCGGAGTTTGGTGATAATTCTCTGGACTTGTCACTTTGAGTTACAACTTTCATATTACACGCAGTCACATAAAAACATTGGTTAGTGTGCAGCTTTAAATATTCAGGGTTTTATTAGTTACGAGTTGCAATTACCAGAGGAAAGCAAACAGACAAAGGATACAAATCTAATGCCTGCGAGTCGAAGTTTCTCTGGACAGTGTTCCCTCAGTGCTGGTTAAAAAATAGATCAACTTAATTCGAATTGAAGGTACTTAACGTGCTGATCGCAGGATTTACTTGGGCAAATAAAACTAACAACTGTCTCAATTAGTTGGGATGGGCACGCTCTCTGTTCTCTGTGGGAGCTTCACCGTCTGATTGTGGATTATAAGGCAGGTGTGTTTTGATATAAAACATCTAGCGCCATCCAGCTTTAAGTAACTTAACAATTTAACACAGGGAGCACATTTAACGGGCCAACAGCTGAGCAGGTCAAGCCAACAGGCTCACTCATCCATCAGCTGATAGGTGTTTGCATCAATAGAGATGTTAGAAATGATTGGATGTGATGTTGATTAGCCACAAAGTGCAGGGCAACAAGTGAATCTTTCCTCAACAGCATGTGAGGATGAATAATAATAATAATAATAATAATGCTGCTGCGCTCGGCCACCACCTTACTTTTCCCCCCCAAATCACGAGTTGTAGTTAAATGCCATTCTGTGTAATGGGGTCACAGTAAAATCTGATGACATGCTCTAGAAATCATAGTGGGAGGAGGAAAAACAAATAAATGAAATTAAAAAATAAAATAAAATCAATTCACAGCCATTATCCCAGGTAGCCTGGTTCCAAACCTCTCAATCACTGACCCACGTCTCCTGTTTGTTCATATAGAATGAATGAAAGGAAACGGCCAGTGAGCCTCATCATCTGGCAAAGTCACAAGGTCAAGTAAAGAAATCTTGCTGTTGTGAGGACAAAAATAAACACTCATCACCAGTATCTGAGGCGCAGCGTGTGAAAGGTCTCCCCCAAAGCGCAGGAAGCACCTGCTGAGCCTTTACTTCGTCCTTTTTCCTCCAACAGGAAACCAGGACCGTCACATGTGAAGGCCTTCATATTGAACGTATTGTCCTGGAACAACAGGTACACCAGCAGGGTGAAACATGCCCTGTGTGTGTGTGTGTGTGTGTGTTGAATTAAAAGTAGCAGCATGAGTGCCTTTCCTTCCTCCACCCAGCCTGCTCTTCCTAATGAACCCATCACAAACACAACAGTCACTTAAACCTACCATCAGCCTGCAACCCATCATCATCATCTCCTCAGCCACACCGCCGTACAGTTAGATAATGCACCAGCAGACTACTGAGCCTCTTACCTGCCAGTCGAGGATAAACGTGTACATGCTCCAGACTGTCGAACAGGCCTGCCGATGTCAGTTACCTGCAATTATGCAACAGTGAAAGGCTCACAATTAAGCCATGAACGTCAAACAGGCTTTAGGTGAAAGTGAATGGCATTGTTTCTGTTCTCCTGGCAGCTTGCCTCGGCATGTCTATATTTAAGGAGACTTTATAAAAACAAATTGTTTTTAAATACAATACAATACAACACACACGCACGCACACACACACACACACACACACACACACACACACACACACACACACACACACACACACACACACACACACACACACACACACACACACACACACACACACAC
>JAVQJF010060521.1:0-10402 GCA_036023855.1 Gadopsis marmoratus
TTGTTTTTTTAAATTTTTTTAGGTTATTTTTTTTTTTGTGTCTTTTTTTATTTAATATTTTTAAAATATTGTTATTTTTAAAATTTTACCCCCCCCAACCCCCCCCCCCGCTGGCACATTTTCAAAGAAACTGTTAAATTAATATTTCAGTTTTATACACAAAGAAATGGTCAAAGTAATATTTCTAACCACCTGCGTCGGTACAGTGCTGAATATTGCGAGGAAGAGCTAACTGTGTATAATGAGTCTGATTTATAGGTCCTCCGTGGATTCTACCGGGGCCAAGCCCACCTTGTCTTCAGAGCTATTTAAAAACAACTCCATCTTTACGATCTAAATTAACAAGTGTTTAGAGATTTTGAAGAAGAAAAAAATAAAATCTAATAGCCAAAACAGTGAGTTTGGTGCTGTGCCCAGTCTGCTCTATTTAAAGACTATTTACAATAAGTTTGCTCGGGTTTTCATCCCCCTCTAAAAGCAGAGAAGACCAACAAATCGTGGCTGATGGGATAACAGTAACTTAAATCCTTGGCTGAAAAAAAACAACAAATATCCAGCGGCGCCATCTGTATTCCTGTATAAAAAAAATGGAATGATTCTGTTTTTCCAAAAAGGGATATAGACCAGTGTGGAAATAGTCTTCACCCGCCTGCTCTCGTTCCAACCCGAGAACACCCAAACGACCCCTAAAAAAAAAAAAAAAAATCCACTGAGCAGTCTTCTCCCACATCCATAAACGATTCCCCGGGGCAGAACATCTCTCCCCCCCGCTGTAGCTCTTGGCCTTGATCCAGGGATTAGTAGTGGAAGAGGACTGGCCTGTCTCTCCTCATATACAATATAACTGATTCTGCCGTATGGGAGCAGATGGCGGCTGACAGACCCAAGCTTTAATATAACCTATCTCACGCTCTACCCTCATACATAATCATTTGTATACAACATTAAGTTAAATGACGGTGTCAGCCATTTTAAATGATTTTGAATGGGTCCCTGGATGGCAAAACAGCAGGCGTTAACAGCCCCGATAGAATCCACCGCGTTCATTTGAAGTGCTTTGTATTCAGGCGATGGGAGAGAGCGTACTGCACACGTCAAAGTTGCAGCTCTCTTTACTGGTTGACGACAAAAAGTTTGAACCATTCTGGATGTTTCGATGTAGGAAAAGAGCAGTACGTATACTTGCAAAACAACGGAAATAAAGCCAAGAATGCATCCTTTTAGGTGGTGAATTAACATCTGCAGCACTGCGCTTCACACATATCAACAGGAACCAGTTCCTCTGCCTCATCAGCCACCGCACAACCCATGATCACTGGTGCCTCTCCGTCCTCCACATATGGACTCATAAACTGAGTGTTTAGAGTCGTATAGGACACACCGACCAGGCTGGATCTCAAACAATTTCTCCAAAACCCTCGGGTTCACTTCATGCTGAAAATCGGTTTCTAGTAGTTTCAGTAATTGCAAATGTGTCAGGATTATCAATAAAAGGCAGGTCATGCATTGTTAAGATCTCCATTATTCTTCTATGTATTTTCAATATAAAAAGTTGTGTTTAATCAAACTGCCACAACTGTTATTTTTTCTGCAGGCAAAATATAATATTTGTGCTACTCAATGTTTGGTGGGGTGTCAAAAGGCCTCGCAACATTTCAATGTGGCCGTGTCCACGGAAACTGAAAGCATTCTTAAAACATGGCTCTCAGATTCCTGTTACGACTTCTTGTTCAATTTATCTCTCAGTGAGATTCAAACCTGAGGGTAGGACAGGACAGCGAGCTGGGATGTAGATGTAGTGAGCTTCAGAAGGCTCGTGAATCTCTTCAGCTACCTGCTGCTGGTGAGACGAGTTTTTCTCAGGTGCAAAAGTTCACGCATGTCCGTGTTGCGTAGATGTGTTTAACTGGAGGCCCAACACGGTGGCAGCTGATCAAAATACTGTCCCTGCTCTAATCAGCAGGCTTTGGATCTGCATTCAGAGTGACAATTTCAGGCATCCTGTTCTGCTCAGCGAGTGGTGAGAACGCACAGCAGCGAAAGCCAACATCTTGCCTGTTGGTCTATTCACACATTATGAGCCAGATAGTGGAGCAGCTGAGGCGCAGAAAGATGTGACTGAGCTAGATTTTTCTCAGGTCGTTAACAGTTGTGAAGAGGGGAAAAGTCAGAGCTGCGAGTTCTTCCAACTCCGGGTTAGTCTGGCGGAAAATAGCAGGCAGCAGAGAACAAGTGAATCACTTTTCCACGCAGTTTTCCAGCTGAATAGTTCACTTTATGTACTTGGCTTCGAAAGTGAATTGGTCAGACTTTGAGCTGCACAGAGAATGAAAACATACTAGTGTTCAACTCTTTCTAAACGGAGAAGAATCCGAGAGCCGATCCTGTGGATTCGACAGCCTTTCGCTTGGCTGGTCCAGTTCTACAGGAAGTGAACCGCTCTACAAGGATAAACGCAATGTAATGTATGTGTGAAGTCATCAAACAGGGCAGACGCCTTTTAATGTGAAAACATGTAAAAAGAGATAAACAGATTAAGAAATGCTTTAAAAGGTCAGATGTGTATTACGGAAACAAGAGAACGCGAGTTAAAATAAACAACATGGATGATGTCTGTTGGCAAGAGGATTATGGGGGATATCAAGTGAGATGAACTTCTTGTCTGTTGGTCCCCTCATACGATGTTATATAGTGGCACCTACTGTTTAAACTTGCTGAAGCTTTTTAGGCTTTTAAATCTCTGTCTTTGTACAGTTTAGGTTACATTTGCACCACGGCTGGATTACCAAGCGGACGATTAGTTTGGGATATTTCTATTAATTGCACATTTGTTTGTATCATTAAAGCACAAAATACACTGAAATGACAACGGACATAAATGAAATGGCATTAATAAAATAATATTATTATTACCTATTTAGAGATCTAGCAGACTCGAGATTAGCATTCATTTGGAGTTGTTTTTTTGGGCATCTGATGAATGCAAGGGCAACGCAATTCTCACTCAATCTCTGCAACAACTCGTGAGGGAAATATTTGGCCTTTTAGCTGCTAAATCCTCAACCGTTCGCCAGCCAGTTGCTAACTTTGTCTGCACTTTGATGCTGGGGAGGCACAGCGTCGGCTTATCCGAGCTCGTTTGCTCGAAATAGCTGCCTGCTGTGGCTGGAAACAAGTTTGATAAGGTTGACGTTTGAAAGGCAGACAATTAAAACATTGAGCTAAAAGGGCCTCACAGAGCTGGGGTGGACTCACCTGCCGCCGTGCTGGTAAATCCAGCCCTTTCTTCGACCACCATCAACAGAAATCCTCACTGAATCTTACACAAGGCACAAGCTTTGTATTCACTCTGTGAGACTACACACCTGCCACCGTACTCTGTGGTTTACACAAACACCTTTGACTTGTCACTCTCACTCCTCCACATTTCCAGCAAATACGAGCGTGCACATGAACAAACACAAAGAAGCGCCTGCATCCTATTAAACGGCATACATGGAGTCAAGTGCAAATGCATGCGCACACACACACACGCCACCTTATCAGCCTGTGAAAAGCTGGAAGGCGACTTCTGTCTGTTTGTTTGTCTGCTTCGCTGTTTCTGGTGTGTTTGTGATACAACACGACCTCTGAGGCCCCTTATTCCCCCGGTTGAGATGAAATGTAATGGAGCCGATTCAATAAGAGCGCTGCCTCCTCGGGAAACGTGGAGAATCAAATCACACCAAATCCCTCAGAGCCTTCCCAGCATGCGCTGCTGCCTTGTAGTTGGGAGGGAAATGAAACAATGGTGGCTAATTCACTTGGCTCTCTGCACACTTGCGCTCACACAACAGGGATGGAGTGATGCAGCAAATGTTGAGGGCTAATAAAGCTATTCAATAACATGCTGACTACATCTACAACGTGTTATTAGTAAATTCAGCTTATTAATTTAAAGTGAACGCCACAGAAACATGGTTACTGAGCTGGTAAGACATTCACTGGATATTATCTCCAGTGACTTGATACAGTTCTTAGGGTATTTTAGAAAAACAACATGGTGACAAATGTTAGCAGATGCCAACAGTACACTCTGGGACCCTAGTGAGAAATATTGTTTTAGCTGTAATACTGGAAAAACATTGCAGGAGATAAAAAAAAAAAAAACTAAGCTTTGGACAATATTTTGCTTGGCAGGTTGGAAAGGGAGAAAGAAAGACCGCGAGTGTCCCGGCAGCAAGGTTATGCAATTTGGTTCAGAGCCAAAACACAAACACTTAAAAAAAAACACAAAAGAAAACGAATGTTCCCAACCTGATACTACATCGTACCACCTACACAATAACCAGCAGAGTAACACAACTAAAACATCAAGGGATTCTGTGAAAACATGGGACAACTTCCAATGTACGGTCTTGATCAAATATGCAGCATCGAATATAAATAGAAAGACATCCAAGAAATGCGTATAATCCTCAAAGTAAAAGGTTGCACAGCAGACATGAAAAGGAAAAGAAGCTAAATGTTGTTTCGGGCGTGTTGCAGCAGACTGGTTGAGCCTACAGTCCTCGTGGTCATGCGCCTTAAAAAGCAAAGGAAATGGCAGACTGTTCCCAAAGGCTTCTGAAGGCCCTTCTAGCCTCTCTAGTTGTTTTTGTTTTTAAACCTCTGCAGTCAAATTGAAATTTCTGACAGGGCTATGTTTGAAGGAAAAAGAGGCAATTAAAAATGAACTCCAATGGATATTTATGCAGCTGCATGTTGTATCCCCCCTCCCCTCCCCTCCCCTCCCCCTCGTGTCCTCTTGGATTGCCAAGCATTGCGGCACTAAGAGGCAATTGTACGTTTCATGGCCCCAGGAGGAATTGAGAGAATACAGGGGCGGTGTGATTCCGGTATTATCATTTGGACGTCGAAGAAAATTTTGGTGCAAGGAAGTGAGGGAGGGTGCCAGGGTTAAGGGATGACCCTCCTCTTGGCCAGCACATTTTTGGATGACACGCTTCAGGGAGATCACGATGACGACGTTGCTGGTTATTATCATTAGTGGCAGCAGTTCAGAGCTGTGGTAGCAGCAACAAAGGCATTGCTGTTCCATTGTGTTGAGTCATAGTTAAGTCTCACATTTTACAACCCCCCTGTCTTTTTCCTGCTCTGATGACTTTCCTTATCAGTCACTGTGTTATTCTCTGATAAGCAAAGTCAAATGAAGATCACTTGTGATACAGATTACCATATTTTGGACATGCTAAATGAGTTGTGTCTCACCTAGACTATTACTACCGATCATACACAACGTTACGAGCGCTGACAGGTGAAGTGAAGAACACTGGTTATCTGGTTACCATGGCACCTGTCAGTGGGGGGGATATACTGTATGAGGCAGCAGGTGAACATTTTGTCTTCCAAGTTGATGTGTTGAAGCAGGAAAAATGGGCAGCGGATGGATGTGAGCGACTTTGACAAGGAACCAAACTGTGATGGCTGGACGACTGGGTCGGAGCATCTCCAACACCGCAGCTCTTGTGGGCTGTTCTGGTCTGCAGGGGGCAGCACCTACCAGAAGTGGTCCAAGGAAGGAGAACTGCTGAACCGGCGACAGGGCCAAGGCTCATTGATGGTCGTGGGGACCAAAGGCTGGACCGTGTGGACCAACAGAAGAGCTTCTGTAGCTCAAACTGCTGAAACAGTTCTGATAGGAAGGTGTCAGAACACACAGAGCATCGCAGTTTGTTGCAGGGTGCCCATGCTCTCTGAATGTTACGGCTGATTTCTCCATCGTAGCCGAAAGTCCAAACACCAATTACAAAATGGTGCAAAATAAGGCAGCAAGGCTCTTAACTATATCCAGGAAATATGAACACATTCAAGAAGTGGACCTTTAATTAAGATTGTCTGTCTTCAAAAGGTCAAGAACAAACCTTCACACGTTAGAACAGATTAACATTCTATTATTTACTGCCTTAATAACCTGAGGAACTCTTATCTACTTTTTGCCTGAATCGAGGTTGGTTATCAAAGCAATTGTGTCCCAAGGCCGTGCAACAGTTTGCCTGAGGATCTAGTGTTGGCTACCTCTGTAACTACTTTTGAAGCGTTATGGAATACATTCGTGTGGATTTTTCAAGGCTTGCTATGGTTTTTGTTTGGATCAGTGTTTTACATTTTGGTTGTATTTGCCGTTTGAAGCTTTATGTAACCTTGTATAAAGCGTTACTATGTGAATAAAGATTATTATTACCTAATATACTGAAGCTTACACATCTCTGCCATAGCTTAGACCGCTTCAGATTGAGTCATAATCTTGTGACAAATCACAACATGGCAGCACCAACAAAAGGGCTATACAAAAACCAATATAAATCTGACATTTTGAAGGGCATGCTGCTTCATTTTTGCATGAAATGATCATAAAATAGTGATTTAAAGATCAATTTGCTTCTCTACAACAACAAACTACCACCACAGACTCAGCTGGTTCAACATTTCCTGATTTTAACAGTCGAAAAGGCAAATCCAGCACACAGCAACATCCTAAGCATCAAGCCGACTCAAATGAAATCCAAAACTGTTTACATTTTAACTCATCGTGGCACGCCTGCCATTTTAAAAGTGTTAACTGTTAGTGTAGGACAAAATAACATTTCCTTCACTCCCGGTTTCTACGGACATGTTATTGCTTTGATCAAATCTCCACAATGCTTACGCTCTGATATCAGCCCGCGCTGCCATTTAAATCCCATAATAACAAACACACCCACCACCCGTCTGCGCTTGGCGTGGAAGGGTCCAATTCACTTCCTGTTCAGTAGGGGGCAAACAGGAAACATGCTTCCTGGTACTCTCAGGAGGTATATTGGTGAATATCTGTGAACGTAACATAATATCTTTAAGGAGTTTACGTCCCTGGCACCTCCTGAAACGAGCAAGCGTCTCAAGTGTCGGGCAGCACGGTTAGCTGTGGAGACTGGATTATTAGAGTCTGAAAAGGAACATTTTAGTATAACGGCTGTGTCCATAATCGCGTCAAGAAAATACTTTCAACACATGTTACGGTCTAAAATCCCACGAGCCCACCAAAGACAAACAGGAGTGAGAGCTGTTGCTGATATTAATTGAAAAGACCGATATTAGCTCAGCTTAATCTCTGTGGTGTAACAAAATGAAATGTAATAAAGAGTTATGTCTCTGAAGGCCAGCGGAACAGTTAGCCAAAGCCTGGAGTGCAAGGACGTGCAATGAACTACTTAAGTGCTGCCATGGTTATCCATGTTACGGCTGCAACTACTGAACGCTTTTTGTTGAGTAATATACACGTTATTTTTCAGGCTGATTAATAATTAGACCTAGAAATCTACACAAATATCGTAGTCAAGAGGCCCATCACAGGCTCCCAAAACCAAATCTGACGTTATTGCGCTGCTTGTTTTGCAGTCCAAATCCTCCAAATTCAACTTAAAATGATAAAAAAAAAAAAAAGAGAGCGAATCAGCAAATCACCACATCTGAGAAGCAGGAGCTAGTGAATCCTTAAAAAGGCTTTACATGATGAATGACTCAAACGATGAAACAATTGCAACAACTGTCTGTCGAAATCATTTCAGTGCTAATCCGTTACCTGCTGCTGTTCTCACACAAATCTCACAGTCTGTCACGCTCGTATATTATCTTCTGCTGTGCATCTGCATGCCTCCGCACTGGGCCGCATAAAAATACAGTGACCACAGCAGCACAATGAATTATGAATCAATACGAGCTATAGCACTCTAGAAGTACACACAGGCTGCTGGGGCCGTCTGGGGATGCATGAAAACCACGACTAAGACAAACTCATTCATTCAGCCGTGGATGTACTCGCCTGCACTGCCTGGCTGTTTCTTCTATGCTGCAGGCTTTCCTCGACTGGCTTCAAGTTTCCCAAATCCATCTTAGGGCTACGAATCTCCCCATTCATTGATCGAAGGAGACTTTGGAAGCAACTCAGCACAGAACTGCTGCTGCTTCTGCACATTCTGTTTAGATTTGGCCAGAGTGCAGTGGACTTTGCTTTGGGTTAAATGGCTGATAATGCCACTTGGCTGCTGCATGTGCATACAAAGTAGATGCACAGAGAAAAAAGGACCTGCATGCCAGGCCAGGGTGATCATTTAAAAAATGACTGACAGCTGTTAATCATGGACATAAGGGTCTGAAATGTTGGCATCTTAGACAGAATTCTTTGGAGAAATGCAGGGTAATGGGAAACACGCAACAAAGTGAAAAAGGTGGCAACAAGGTGAAATCAACAAGAGAACAAAAGACAGAAAGAGAGGTGGAAAGGTCAAGGGGAGACAGAAAGAGAGACGGATATTCAAAGGTTTCCATTCACTCACTGCCTCCCTAGAGTAACCCCCCCCGCCGAGAACGGCGCATTGTGTCTAGCAGTCGGCAAGCTGACATTTACCGCCTGCCTTCTGTTGCTGTGATTGTTTTCTCCTGCAGGTGTGAGAGCCAGCCTGCGGTCTCTGCGCAATAATGCTGCCTCGGAGTTGGGAGAGCTGGGAACGCGAGGCAGAATCGGGCCTGGAGAAACCTTTCACTCAAATACCATGACCGGGTCGCGCTTTTGAATTGGAGGTAAAAAGGCTGCCGAACCATGAATGGCAGCCCGTCACCTGGCTTTGGCGGAAAAGGCAGGGGGATTGTCACTGCGATAGAATTATTGAGGCAAGTAATTAATTCATTTTTCAAGGGAAATCAAATAGGACATAAAGGAAATTATATAAGAAAAAATAAAAATGACCCAGACTGCAACACGGGACTTTCTAAGAATTGACCCCCAACAAGTGAAATCGTTTTAAAAACAGACCTCCAACCCTACCTGTCTGCAGACGGTGGTCTGTCATTGCGGGCCTTGCTGACTTGGGTGTAGAGGGAATCGGAGTGCTGGTGCTGGTGATGGTGGTGGTGTGGGTGGATGTGGGGGTAATCGTTTCGGGGGCTGTGGGGCCGGCTGTGGCCGCTGTCCGCAGAGCTGTTCAGGGGGTTGATGCCTGCGTACGGGTGCTCTTCCTCAGAGGACCTTTCCGGTGAGCGGCTAATGTCCAGGATTTCGGCGTAGTCCCGTTCCCTGGCCTGACGCTCCCTCAGCTCCCTGGTCTTGGCCTGGATCCTGATGGTGCAGATTGTAATATATTATACTAAAAGTCATGGTTTTCAACGTAGCTTGGGACTGCTTTTGGGAAAAGAAAAAAACAAAAAGCACTGCAGTTTTGGCGCTTTAATGCATTCTGTTGGTTGAGTAATGTTTTATTGGATACTACAATATATTTGTCATTCATCCATTTATATACCAAGCACAACAACATAAATCTGGTTCTCTATGGTTAAATACATTAAGCTCAATTGTCAAGCAAATTGCTTTTAGCCAACACTGCCATCCATCCTGACCGACCATCGAAAAACTGGGAGAAGAAAAAGCTCGAGTCCCTTCATTGTAGATGTTACATCAGTGTTGTATTTTAGCTTTACAAATATTTCTTGGGCAGCATTCATTCACTGAATTCAGCCTTTATTACAGGAGGCAAAGAAACAAAGTGACATTAGACTGAAGCCCAAAGAAAAGGCCAGAGGTACTGAGGATGTTGAGTGAGAGTGATTCAGTCTACAAACCGACCTTTCAAGTCCAAGTCAGGTTGCTTTGGGCTCCTACAGTCCTACTGTCAGGCATTCCGGCTGCTTTATCAATAAATGGCTTCTCGCTTGAACCTCCGGTAAATTATACATGCTAAATCGCAATGTACATATTTCTATCAAAAATACAAAATTGCATATGCCATGACAGAAGTTTAAATCTAATTTTCCCACCTCAAAATGCAGTTTGCTGATATTCCAAGATTGCCAGTCAAGTTTTCGAGTTAAACTGAGCTCAGTAAAACCGCGAGCCTCAGAGAAATGTGTCCTGTAAATGGTCTGCTTCTTTTTTTGCATAGAATACTCTCAGCTAACGGTGTAACTGACTATTCTATATTGACAAGTCACAGCACTGTGTTACATGAGGAAAACTACATATTTAGTGCTGTAACAGGAGCTGCGTGAATGTGGGTGGAACCATGCTTCAAGCTGCTCCATGGGAAACAAGACACCACCACCTGACTGGTTTGCACTTTGTCAGGGAACAGCTTTCTGTTGAAGCCTTGCAGCGTGCACGCACACACACACGCACACACACACACACACGCACACGCACACACCGGGGCTGAACAACGTAAATCTCAGGTGTCACATTAACAAAACACAAGACGAGCCGCTGCAACGTGTGCAAGTGATTGTTTATTGTGCCTTTTGAACGTTCCATTACAGAACGGAGAGAAGACGTGGAGTCTGTTATTTATGCCCCCCCCCCCCCGAATAATACCATAAACAACAAATAATAGCCTCT
>JAVQJF010060522.1:0-16303 GCA_036023855.1 Gadopsis marmoratus
CCCCCCCCCCCCCCCCCCCCCCCCCCCCCCCCCCCACCCCCCCCCCCGCGCGCCCGCCCAGCAGTTTAGAACCACTGTGTTAACTAACAGCAGGTAAGGTGATGTGACAGATGTCTGAATTAGCTTTGCAAGTCGTGCCTTATTTAGTCAGTCTCTGACAATTCTCGATGTAATACATTTTAATGGCCACAAATATAACCACAAAACAATATTCTAGTTCTGTAGTCTAAGGAAAACTGAACAGAATTAAAAAATAAACATAATAGGGGACTGGGATGACAAAGCAAGTGTATATAAAATATGCAATAAAACAAGGAACATCCATTTATCCGCCCAATTACACACAAACTAAATCACTCTAACAGGCATCATGCTGTCAGTGTGATAGCTTCTTGCTATTTATGAGCTGTTACAAATGTAACTTTATTTACACCACAGGGTAAACACTGCTCCGAGTTCCCAAAGGCAGTTCTACATTTCCTGGAGTGTTATGTCACACGACACTATTCCTCGAGCCCTGAGAGCTTTCTTGTTTTTATAAAATTCATTACCTTGTGCTATATATCTATTCTGTGAATTGAAGAAACACAAGATTTTTTTCTTTGCAATATAAAGCTAAAACAAATGCATCATAGTCTAATAAATACAACAAAACATTTCTGGCAAAGCTGCAAAGCCATGAAAACACTGTAAAAAGTTCCTAACAAATACTGTCAAAGTTGTTATTTATTTTTGCTATGAAATGCTAAATATAAATATGTTGTAAATGTGAATGGGTGGTGTTAATTTGTATATATTAAATCCAGCACTCCTTCTCATCAGGACCCATGCCTACAGTGGATAATTTAAAAGCCACACTCAAGATTGCCTGTTAAGCTTAAAGTTAGATTCTAATTAGTTGTGTGTCAAGCGGACATGTGGATTTGCAGCTTGACCAGACATTTAAAAATGCTGTGAAGCTTCATAGGAGTCATGGAGAACTTTTAAAATAAAGCTGGAGTTGCCATTGTTCACGTACTGTGCTGTTTGAGGATTTATAGTGGATAAACAGCATGTAATTGCAGGCAGTGGAAACAAATGTGGCAGTTTCCCCCCCCCCCTCACTATTAGATTTGAATATTGGATTAGTCAAATAGAAATCCAAGTGTTTTCATTTGGAAACTCCTCAAACAAAAGCCCTACTCTGTCTCAACATTAACAATAAGCTCATCTGGGAATCTGCAACACTTAAACATAAAATCACTCTCTACATTAAAACACATTTCCCATTCAATCATCACAGCTATGTTACTGCATAGGTATTTTAAGCTCTCTAGAAGCCCAAAAAGTGTAATTGTAATCAAGAAATAATGATAACATTCATGTACATTTAATGCTCAAATACTCCAATATCTGACTGCAGATGTAAACCTAGATCAAATCATTTAAACAGTCAGTTTGATTGAATACTGATGTACCATACGAGGGTCCCTAAAATAGTTAGTCCAAAAATAAAACTTTGTTAGAACAGAAAGTAAAAATCTAACTATAAAAACAACTGAGCGTTATTCATGATTCCAAAATATCTAGAATTCGGGGTATTTTTTTTTTTATTAACTTTTTTTTTAAATGGCACCACCACTCCTCTAAGTCACGTGCAAATTATCACAGAAAGGCGACAAGAGTAAATACACAGGCGTGAGGGAGCAAAGTAGAAATGATTCAAACATGGCTCCTGCATTAATCTCTATACCTTCAGTGGATCGGTGCATTCATCCAGAGATGTCAAACAATTATTGTTGTAAAAAAGTCCCCACTTAAAAGCTCAAATAAATTTAAATAAGAAATATATAAAGGACAGGATCATTTGTAACTGACAGAGGTAAACAAAATGTTTGTAGGATTTGATTAGTAAGTACCTATTCGACAGAGTCTTTGGGCACTGAGCGATGTGACTGGAAAAGGCAGGTATGGTGAGGGGGATAAGGGGGCGTGTGTGTGGGTCAAGAGGAGGTGTGTCTCTGCCGTTGGCTTCCTGCTCGGCCCCTCTGCTTGTCGTACTTGACAGAGACAATAAGGAAGACCAGCAAGGTGACGCCCTGGATCCCTGCCAGGAGGAAGAAGTAGTAGTGCAGAGAGCAGTCATTGATATTACCTGGAAAGAGAGAAAACAAGGACATTATTAGAAGAGAATATGAAACGCCTTAGCTGAGACTCCAAACAGCTGAGAAGCAAGACTGACATTCGGATGATGCTTAACAAAGCACAGCAAATATGGAAATTTTGAGAACAAAAGAGTCACTCGCGACATATTCAGAGGAGGGCCACAGGAGGGCTCTTTTATCCTAAAATACTACTCCATGTTAAAAGAACACCAAAGGCAAAGGTAAACGGCCACAAGCTCGCAAGTGTGGCAGGTTGCTGTGTTTTTACTAGACATTAAAGGCAGGCTTGAAGTGAGCATGACAGGGAAACATGATTCTGTCAGGAATTAGGATTCAGTGGAGGATCTTGTTTCTTCTCATCTCTCCACTGTGTGAAACCTTCTGAAAGTGAAGACGGTTGACCCCGCTCCTCGCCGTTGATGCAGAAAGGCAGTATTGATGATGTGGGACTTAAGTATCAGAAATAACAGAGCAATATGGGCCCTCAGCTGTGATTTGACCCGGGGGGGGTCTTTCATCGGTATTAAAGGATAGTGTGTTTCCTCGTGGGACTGGGATGCAATAAAAAGGAGGAAAAAAATAAACTGATGCTTCCACTGTGATTTTCTGTATGACTTGTGTACAGGAGGGAGGGGAAGGCAAACAGACCGTGCTGAGACTGACAGAACTAAGAACTAAGTTTCAAGCATTAAAAACAGGAATTTGTTGATGTTCCCTACCCATTTTTTCCTACGGTGTCTGGAGAACCAGCAGCCTTTAAACTTGAACTGTCGAAAAATTTGCTGCACTGCTGATTGAAGTGGTTGTCCTCGAGAGGAAAGCTCTAAACAAATCCTGTTTTCCCCTTCCAAGGGTTTTACATGAAGGGCAAAGCTGACGACAGTGTAATTGTCTCCACTGTTCAAGTATGGAGACAGTTGGATTGGCATTAGAGCAGCTTTTGTCCTCTTGACCATGTCAGACAGACCAATTGACTTTGTAGCGAACAGCATGAGATGGGGCGGTTTACTACTTCGCTGGACAAGGGGACATTTTGGGGTGAGCTGGTTGTTGAAGCCTTGTACTGAGCCTGCTGTAGCATTTTTAAGAACATGTCTTTGGTTTATGTAACAGGCTCCATGTAAGGCACAGTTTCACCAGTGGACAGAGATACCTATAGCTTACATCCTACATTATCGTCAAATGAGTAAATGTGAAGCCCCGGAGCAATCTGCCGCCTTCCTCAGAAAGCTCCTATTAGCTTCTCCATGTGGAGCTGTCACACCGAATAAAGAGAGCCAGAGAAAGAGAAGCAGGCTTGATTTTAATTAGATATGGGGGCAATTGTCAATTCAAGTTCTGCCTAGATTCACAAGGCAGGGAGAGAGTGTGTGTGAGTGTGTGTGCCTGCATATTCAAGTACAGTCTCTTTACACCTGTCAACGTAAAGTTAACAGCCCCCCCCGGGTCAAGATGGTGCTTATCGACTAAAACAGAATTTCTAAAGATCTTTCATTTATTTCACACTCTACTTTTTTTGGAATGTGTTCCGCGCGATGCAGGCATACAAGCGCAGCAGAAAGGAGATACTTCTTGAAACCAGGCTGTATAATGTCAACAGCGGTGATTAAAACATGCCACTGCTTCACACCAAAGGCTTGTATAACATGCACCTCGCTGCACTAGAGGCAGCATGTGTCACAGTTACTCGGCTAACACAGAAACCTTCATGTTCTTGTACATGATTTAACAAGGTGTCCTTTGCTACCGATCAAAGAACAGGATTACTCGTTTGAAACAAGTGATCCCGGTGCTTTGCACGACCACTTGCAATCAGTAAAGCAGATCAAACTCTGTAATGTCACCATCATGCACATAAATAATTATTTTTTTCCAGTCTCTTTTGTGAGCGTGCTCTTGTGGATAATTAGAAATCGAGGGGAATAAAGAAACACGGGATGCATCACACGGGAGTGATTCTTCATCAATGCTCTATGCACTGGGCGATCTCTATAGCTTGAACCCTTTGATCTAGGAACAGAGAGCTGACTCATCACTGTGAAGTTCTGCCAGAGCATTAATAGACCTAACATTTTGACCCCCCCACCCCTGTCTCATTTTTTACTTTATTTTGTTGCCATCTTAATCTGGTCAAAAGTTTAAACTGCAAGAAATATATCAAAAAGCAAAGCAGTGTTTGAATAATTCATGACGTGCTAAACAATGTGCTTGACAGGAGAGCGCGGGAGGAAAAGGGAAGTGCATTTGCAGCAGGGTAGCTTGTATTTTCAGTCCAAGAGTCTGCATCTGCAGTCTTAATCAAATCAAGCAAGTTATATAGCATACAAATTATGTCGAGGGTAGACATATGTATACTGGATAAAAACAGCAATATGTAAAGCGTAAGTAAAATATGATCCATTTAAAGTAGAATGTAGACCGTATGAAAATAAGTGCAGAATTGGCAGCAACATGTTCAACACTGAGTTTGCGCTTAAGCAGGTGCTGAATGTCAGCATGAGGCATGTAACAAATCTTGATTTTACGACATTTTAACTCCTTTGCTTGCTCCTTTACCACGGCCTTAAGATTATTCTGACAGACGGACTATGACTGGATCTCAACCTTTGTTCCAGATTTCAAAAAGTCTCTCTTAACTAGAATGTACTGTAACAAATGAAAAAGGGGGACTGGCAAAAAAAAAAGAAAGATAAGGAAACATCAAATTTTTTGGAACAGTCCCGAAAATTGTGCAAGGTTTCAGTTTTGCAATGGTTCTTGCTCTAATTTCATTATACATTAAGTTAGGCTCTGGCTCCTCCTTTCAGCCTCCGGCCCCCAGGGCCCACTTGGCTGCTAAGCACTTTCAAAATTATGGAAGGCTAATTACAGCAGCAAAAGACTAAACAAGGACTTTCTGTAAAACACATTAATGAAGCTCATTAATATTTTATTTTAAAGGCAAATTCTTAGCAAGGGAGAGAGAAGTGCAAACCAATGCGAGTGGGGTATTTTGAAAGAAGCTTTGTTGTCACCCCGTTTTCACATGTGTGCTGTTTTACAGCTCTGAGTTAGTAAAAGACAAGATTGTGACTACACAATCTTCCCCTACAGAAGCCGTCAGACGTCTAATATCTGAGTGATAGACACTTGTGGGACAATATACCTGTGAGGGGGTTTGAGCAGATCATTTGTGTCCAGATGAAACGGGTCAATATCAATTTAAGGTTTGAAAATGGATCAGCTGATCCAGACCTTCAGGGCAATGACCCAACATTTTAATGCTTCAATGCCATCCTCTGTGTCGGAGTGAAATCAGAGAGGGAATCAATTTATGGTTGTTTCAGCTATATTCTCTGCAGCTCTCCTCTTCATAAGCTTTATTATTGATGCTGGAATTTTGTAAATGGCCACAACATGCTAACTATTTTGATGTGCCCTCTGTAGCCTCTGACATGTCTAATACACGCAGCAAAAATTACATTTTCAAATACAGCCCTTTCAGACAGAATAAGAGTTCACGTTAAATTTGCCAGATCTGACATTAAAAGCTTCCATTAAAACGCTGACATTTCACTGAGTGTGAGCCAACACTTCATGAGCAGGACGTGCGAATGTCAGCTCACTCTGAATGTCTGAACACGTCCCAGACATCTGATATAAAATCAGTCAGGACTGGCCAAAGAAAAAGGCCATTTCCTGTCATATGACCATAGCGGCGCACAAAAAAAAAAACCCCATTCACTTTGAGGGAATGATACTCCCACAAAGGTTAGAACGGCTCCATGCTGTCTGTGACAGGAAAGGATGACATCCTAAAGAAATACCAAATAAAACAGTGTGATGGATGACTACTCAACCAGATGTAACCACAGGGGGGAAACCATGTGCCATGGGATTTGAAGGATCAATAATTTCAACACTTAAGCTCACTCTGTCTTAAGTTTAAGAACAGATGTTGCTGTACTATAAACTCATTTTCATCACCGTGTTGCAGACTGATGCCACAGGCTTTCAGTCGGACATGTGGTCCTTCACTTCTACACGCTAAATGGGAAAGTCATTCACTCTCATGGAGACTCAACTCCAAGAATAAGAGACTGGCATGAGAGGACTTTAAAGAAGCAACTTTTTCTTTGGTAATGTTCTTGCTATGAGATTGTGAAACACATGAATACCTGAGACAATTGGGATTATGCTACCTGTCTTTACAGTATTCTTTTTTTATTTACAGATGTTAAAGTTGTTAAAGGTTTGGCACATTTGGAACCTGAATTGTCTGTTGATCAATGCCTGTACTATAAATTATTCTCATTATTCTAAATTAATCTGTTGACTGTTTTATTGGTTAATCAATTAATCATCATGGACATAAAATCAAATGTTGCCAAAGCTCAGGCTGACTATAAACATTTTGCCCAACCAATAATCCAAAACCCAAAGAGATTTAATTTCATATGACAAGTAATAAAAGAGGCAAATATTCACATGTGAGAAGATGAAACCAGTGAACTCTGGTATTTTTGCTCAAACATACATACTACCTGCATGCCTACAATGCACCTAGTAAGAAACACCCTACAGTTATCTGACCCCTACCCTTTCGTATCTCCTCCATTAGTTGCCCGTTAATAAGTCTAGCTGAGAGACAAATAAAACATTGTATGATTTTGCTTACACAATGAGATCCTATACGTCATTCCGAAATTCACTTTCACAGGGGGGTATCCCAGGATTTTTCCTGTCTTCTTTACCAGACCAATAACTTAAGGCTTGAACTTCACCCTTTCCAAACTGGCAATACCGTGACGATGGCCCCGACGCCATGGACTCCTGTGACACTTTACGTATGCTGACTAACATTAGTTAGTACAAAGCAGGGAGAGCTGGAGCTACAGCACAACCGGAGAGCTGAGCCTCCACCAGTGTGATGCCAGACTAGCAGTGCCATCCCATGTAGCGCTCCAGGGACAGCTTTACTTAAGAGAAGCAGGGCTATGTAATCAGACCCCCAGCCTGTGATTAATGTTGCTCATCTGTCTTCAGGCCCATACAGCTCAGTACAACTTAGGACAGCTCACCCAAGATGCTGTTTACTTCACACCATTTTGCCCACAGCCATGGAAATAAGTTGAATCCTTTCCACCTAGAGAGCCATGAGATGTGGGAGAAGCTAGCATCCAACAAACTGTGAAAAACAGCCAAAAAAAAAAAAGCATGATTCCTGACTGTACTTAATGCCTAAGCTTTGTGCCATGTGTCTTTTATCAGTGGCCAGGAGGATGTTTTGTTCCATTTCTGCAGCTCACCTTTTAAATGACTTGTTTTGGAAAGTAAAATGAAGTCGTACAGGCAATTCGGCTCTAGTTTAACTACCCCTCAAGTGAAGTAAGGCTGAGCGAAGGACGGATTTATGATGCGTGCCGAACATCTTCCAGTGCTAACATCATCAAAAGTACTTCCCTACCTGTCGGCACACTGTATTAATGAGCTATTAGGTGTTTGTGGGTAAACAATTTACAGTGTTGGCTTATTTACCGCATGCTCAGGGAAAAGTACATCTGGGTTGGGAGCCTCCTCTCGCTAGGGAGCCCATCCATCTGCTGCCACCACCGCACTATTCATTCTACCACTTGGACAGATTTACACAAACCTTTTGTCGTTAGTCTGACATTTCTATTTATTATGGGAAACTCTTAAAACAAGAGAACCGCACAGGGTGTTGCCCCCCCCCCACCTGCATCTAATCTACAAACTCTTTAAGTGGATTTTAAATCAGCACAAGCTATGACAATCCTTAAGGCACTGTATGTCCCTGGAATATTAATTTCTGTATTCTGAATCGATACCAGCAATTCTATTTCTATGAGGCCATACAGCTGATGTGGAAAGTCAATTGTGCACTCTACATGCACTGGCCTCTTAACAACAGGCTTGACAACTGTAATGTTCAATTCAGGAAGATTATGGACAGCCCTAAGAAAACTGCATGAGTAACGATCAATCAACTCTGTGCTGAAGACATTTTGAAGAGTGTAGCATCATTCTTTAAGTTTAAGCACAGACAAGTCTGCATGCAGGCATGTCAAAAGGCTACGGAGTCAATCACTCACACACACACACACTGGACTCTCACACCACTTTGGTCAATTGCTTGTTTCTGTACAACGTCAGGACTCTTATTGTATAAAACTTGCTATACAACTGCACAACTGTATTCACATTCATTCAAAGCTCCTTATTCAGGATAATGTCAGTATTATTACAAAAGTGGTCGAGTATGATGACTGGTCAAATAAAAAAAACATGCTTTAAACCTGTGAAATGATGTTTTGGCAGATGGTGGCATTGAACTATAAACACAACACTGATATATTATAATCATGTTTTAATATAATATGGTGAACTTGTTAGCTAACTCTTTGCCTATTTACACATCCAGCAGTTACACAGCAACATTATCATTCACGTGGAGTCGTGTTTCTGGCCACCTGATAAGTCTAATATTCTCTCTCCTTTTAGCTGGGTTTGGTCTCCACCAACTCGGGAGGGAAATGTTGTTCGCTGCTAAATGCTCCACTACATTCACCAGCTAGTCACTAACCTCGTCTGTTTTGGTGCTGCGCAGGTAGTATGGTTTTAGAGCCGTTTTGCTGAAAATGACACTACGAGAGCGATGCGACTGAACCAAAAGAAGCTCAGGTGAGCAGACAGTAACGGCAGAGTCTAGTGATAATTCTCTGTGGGTTCATAACTGTGAGCAAACCCTTTCACATTACAAACAGCCATTTGATCCATTGTTATTATGAAAGTATAGATTATAGCTGCTTTACTTTGTTACATTTTCTATCTCTTGGTGGGTGGTTTGCAACAGTGCCTGCACATATTATATCATAAGCGTATCATAAGTGTATCTCTTACCAAAGTCTTTGTGGGATGACATCCAGCCAATCTCCTTGATAGAGACAATAGCCAACAAGCCAGAGCCCACGAAGGAGCCAACACCAGAGAAGAAGAAGAAGAGCCCCATTATGGCGCTCTGCATGGACTTTGGGGCTGCAGAATAGGCAAACTCCAGACCTGCAACAAAGAGAGTAAAAAGGCAGATATTTGTTGAATTGTTGTGGAATATGTAGGTTTTAAAATAGTGAAAACAGTTTATATTCTAGGACATATAGCACAGCCAGTGATAGTGTAATGTAGACTGTAATATCATGCTATTTAGTGATTATAATCTGCCGTTATGCATCTATGTAACATGGTGGGTTTTGTTTACAGTGACTGCTTTCCCTCTAGTACATGGTATGTGAGACCAAAAGACTTCCTCTGCAGCTGTTTAATTTTCCACAGTTGCACTGGTCTGTGGTGCTATTGTTGGGAATCTACTCTGCTTGGTACTGGTCTGCAAAAACCAGTTATTTCTGGAAAAAACACCACATAGTATTCAGTTGGTCTTGAAATAAACAAAAGGACTGCGAAAATGGGCAGGGAACATAAGAGAAAGAGAGACGAGGAGAGAAAAAGAAGAGAACATCAAATATGTGTCTTTTTTGCCCAAAGACCTGTCTGCCTGCAAGCTGACATTGATAATTTCATGGCACCTCAAACATGTGATTTTTCAAATGAGGCCCTATAGCTACATCTGTCGGAAGAGATTAGGGAGCTACGGTTAAATACGTTTGCCGTTTAAGACCTTCCTTGGAGGGGGACATTGCAGAAATTAATCTGACGAATAGTTTCCTTACAGATACCTGCGCTAGTCATTGCAAAAAAAGCTTCATAAGAAAAGGAATGAGATAAGAGCATGGCAAACATAAGGTTATTACTCAGTGGAGTTTCCAGAAGTTCACAACGATACATTTGTTTATATCCTAAGCTAACCTTTTGATAGCAACAAATACTGGTCAGTAGCTATCATGCATATCGCAGGGGATCGCAACGGACGGTGAGGATTCTCAGATACAGCTCTGCACGGACAAGGGAGCAGTACACACCAACGTTGCAACATTATTTTAAATCCAACTCTTGTCTGTCTGTGACAACAATTATTCTAGAAACAATCAAAGTGGCGTGGCTTTCACCACACGCAAAAAAAAAAAAATCTGCTTGACCTTTCTCGACCAAAAGGCAGAATTAAGGCACGGAAAATTAATATTGACTTTTTTCCCTTCCAAGGGCATTGTTGTAAGGGTGACCTTTCTTTCTTAGAGAATAACATTAGCCTTACATTTTAAAAAAAGTGCAACCCGTAATTAAAAATACTTTAGGGAATCATTTTTGCAAAGGTTTTGCATATTCTTATTGCCTGAAAGCAGACGTACTTGGGTGGTGTACGCACAAAGAATTACCCATCATCCTACAGGACTGGGGATTGCAGCGAGGAAGTTTGACGGCACCGGAGGTTTTAAACAAATTTATTCAAACAGAAGAAGACTAAGGGGAAATATCCCTCTTAACTAGACATATGTCACAATTCTGTCAGCCAATTTTCATTGAGGTAAGCCCTGTGGGAAGGTATGGAGGGAGGGAGAGACGAGAGGAGAGTAAGTTTATTTTAAGGATCCCTAAAGCTTTGTTATGTCTGGATTTCACTTTTATAGGGACCCTGATAGTTTTGTGCGAATTCCAGGGTTTTATAGAAGAATTATGGTGTTCTGTTCAAGGGCTAATGCCTAGGCTTATTAAACACATTTCAGTATCTATGGATTTTAAACTTAAAGATGACGAATGTGAATGTTCACTCCTACAAAAACCCTGCAGTGATTGCGTCGGCTTTATAATCCCTCCACTGTCGCAGGTGAGAAAAAAAAAGTCAATCTTCACTCTTGATATAGAAATAAAGCAAGTTCTATATGGCAGAGCATACAACAACATGACCCGTGGTAATAGGAGAATGACTCAATCATGGCAAGATCTTAGAACTCACTTAGATAATTGAGGCCTGAAGCCATGATCATGACGGCGAAGAAATATACATAAAGAAAGAAATATAAAACTGAAGACAAAACAGAGAGATAAACACAATACAAGGCAGATTTCTGTTGTGCATTGCAGAGCATGGTGTAGGATAAAAATGGGCCACTGCTGCCAGATTGCAGTGTTCTATATCACATTCAGTGCATTTTTCACAGACACAAACTCCCCTCTTTTAATAAAGGAGAATATTGTTGCTGTTGTTTCCATTCTCGTCTCCGATTTTGCGGACACAATTTGATATAACATTAGAGCAATTTCTCACTTTGTCACATTATTGTATTACTGGGGCAATAGGGCCTTACTTCTCATAGCTTTTAATGAAACGACATTTCCTGTTTAGGTCGGGGCTCGCAAAAAGGAAAAAGAACGAAATGAGAGCAGTGCTGAGCAGTTTTCAGCTGATACCCTGAAAGTATCAAAAAGAAGTTTGCAGCTGTCAGTTCCAGCATGAACTATTCTGACCTGCTTTGATTCAATGCTTTTCTTTTTAATAATTTTCCCAGAAAAGAACAGGGAATCTATTTCACCGGGGAGAGCAAACACTGCTACATTTCCAGTGAAGGATTGTGGATGGCCTCAGATTGATGAGCATGTATCTTGGAAAATTTACTGCAATGAATTATCTGAGCAGCAACGGTAATACAACTTTGAATTCAAATCAGATCTGCGGCCGTATTCACAAGCTTCCTAGTGTGACGAGTTGGTCCAAGTGCTATAATTCTTAGAGCTGTGATGCTTTTTAATAAATTCTCATATCCTCTATTAGTAGATAGAGGATCTCAGCCATTAAGACTGCTTCTAAGGTGACAAAATAATAAACAGGACTAAACTTAGGACATTCAGGAAGACTTAATTAAGCTAAGTCACACTCCAAGTGGTATCTAGTCATGCAGATAGTTTAGGTTTATTGTGCCAAATGTTTGAGATAGATGCCTTTAGAACTTTGGCTGCCACCCCAATACCTCACTGGAGATTAATCACATTTGTTTGTGCTCTAGAGTGAGAGATTTGTCAACCTGCAGAAATGTTTAATACCCTTTACACCATAGAGGCAATATTTCGAATTGTATTATATATGTAATACACTGTTGGCTTTACAGTAAGCCAGAGCCTTCTCTTTTGTTCCTGCAGTCATTAGAGTCTACAGTATAATGCCTCTAAAAGCAGAAGTTGATGCATAGCGTTCTGATAAGGATGTTTAAGACTCATTCTCTGCCTCTTTGGTCTACATACAAATATAACGGCCAGCACACATTATTAGTCAAAGCGCTGGACTAATAATTAAAATACCATAATTTTCTGTGTATTCAAGTCGAATATGTGCCTATGAACACCGTGTCAGCTAGGGAAGCATGCTAATTGGATAATTAAGAGTTGAACTTGCAATCGAGTGTATATCAGTACAATCTGTCAGAATGATCTGTCTGTGGTGGAGGGGACAGGGCAAACACTGTGATTACTATTTCATACTTGTGATTGTGTCAACACACCAGCTGACTGAAAATTGAAGCGAAAGGTTTATGTCATGACGTTAACTGTGCTGCCACTGTGACTATACCCTCAGGGACACGTGGTACAGTATAAGATAAATATCTGTGTATTTATCCATTGTGTTATCTACTGTATCTGTTTGGACAACAAGCAGAGGAAGAGTGCTAATATGAGGCTGGTACTGGCTGGGGCGAAGCATCACCATTTCAATTTTAAAAGGTTACTTTATCCACACCTTATTTATAAGATGTCCCATTACCGAACATTGTCTTGCAGTGGTGTCAGAAAATCAGCATAATCAATTATCGATGGACTTCTTGGGCTATTTACTCTGGGCTATAACCCGCAATCACATTAAGATGATGCAGTTTGGCAATGAATCAAACAAACTGTTCGAAAAGGGTTTACACATAAGTCTTCACTGCATTCTGCGTAGAAGAATGGACACTATGTTTTTTAGTCCACAATCCATTCAGAGTTGCTCAGTGTGAAGGTGAATCAGACCATCGCTGTAGGATACTGTATTTTACTGTTCGTCTGAATCATCATATCTACCTGACCGCAGCGCTAAATGAGACACAGGAGATGTCAAACTACTGTACCTGCAATGCTGGCAAAGATTTCGCTGATTCCTATCAGCACATACTGAGGCACTTGCCACCATATGGGTAAATCTGCAGCATAGTAGATAACGTTGCCAAGCACCTGGTCAATGGTACCATTTGATTTGACGATCTCCAGGCGTTTTGTCTCCAAAATACCTGAGGGGACAGACACAGCAAAAATTTACATGAGCACAGTTAGCAGAGGGTAAATGTAACACTTGCTACACACTTGTTAAAGTTCCAGCCAGAAGTGCATGACACCAACAAACAGCCAAACACTGCCAGAGTTAGAGGACTTAGTGACAGTCCATTAAGCATTTAGCTAGTTTTAAGGCTGCCCCACCACTTCATTTAGATCACATCTGCACGCTTCCATACTATGGAAGTTAGTAATGGATCAGTGCAGACAGTTCAATAATAAGAGCCAAACAGTTGTCATCAACTGCTACCGCCTCCTAAAAGCTTTATTCGATAGCTATTATCATGTAACCAGAGGCTATTTCCAGATAACTCCCAGAGACAACCTCCTATCATAACTACACTTAATGCTGTATTTGAGAGGAGTTGTAGCCTTGTAATCCGGCTATCCCATAATACCAGCTGTCCATCTCCGGCAGGGTGGCCACCGGGCTGCCCAGAGCAAGTCTCGTACTATAAACACACACAACCCCCTTTACTAAATCAGACAACCCAGTGTGATCCCTGGCAACTCTGCTTCAGATTTCATTTTTTTTTTTTTTTTTAAAGCGATGCTTTCGGACACCTAAAAGCCATTAAGCTTTAAGCAAAGCAGATTAGTACATACTAAAAAAAAATCTCTTCAAAAGCAATGTCAGCGCAGCTTTTCAGAGCTGGCCCCAGTATGTGGCTGAAGTTGTGGACTGTTGTACACAAATGAAAGGGGGATCAGAAACAGTCCACTGTCCGCCTGACAGCATGTCTTCGGATGTCCCTTTGCACTGCATGGGAGGTCTAGCTGTCCTTGTGCCATGCGTGTCAGTGAGCACTATGAAACCCTGTGAAATACCGCTGCACCAATGTCATCATGACAAAGTGCTGCACATGGTGATGAAAGTGATCCTAACTCTGAACAGCAGTGGTGTGGCCAATGTTGTGGGCAGTAAGTGGCAGGCTGACAATGCAATGTGTTGGTCTGGCTATTCTCTGGGCATGAGATGCCACACTTTCATTCACAACTATCCATCTGTCAGTCTCTGAACACAACATGAGTTCAGCTAGTGGACAGATGAAGATAAGCACCGAGGACACACAGAAAGACAGCTGTGGGAAATGCAGCTCAAAATGTTACAACAGCGTAAGGCCGTTCCCAGAGGTCAATGCGTGTAACTGAATTCATGTGTAGCAAGGCAATGCTGGGGATAAACAGCACACAGGCTCAGCAAATTATTCTCGGATGAATTAAGTCAAATGTACATTACTTCACAGATTTGATCCAGTTATCTGATTTGGCTCCTAGATTCCAGGTCAGAACTGTGTTGCACACTAGTTGTGTATTCACCTACTGTTCTGTGACCAATGGCTACACCACTGCACCATCATAAACCCTTTCTCTCCACTGGCAGGACTCAAAATTGCTTTCTGCAATATTCAGTTTATTTTTGCCTGAATTCAAATGCAAGGATTGCACTTGCTTTCAAGAAGCCAAATGGAAAAGTAAATACCTGAATTGCTTTTGAATATCAGAAATGAACATGTAAGCGCACCTTTCCTTCTAGCTCATGAACTCTGAAAAGAAAATTGTACTCCAAACCGAACACATTAGACATATTAGATTTGGTTAATAGACCTTTTACCCCATGCCGCTGATTGAAAAGGGATGTTTTTGATGGGCTAAGCGAGGCTTAAATAACCTTCAGACTAGAACATCCAAAGACTCTCCCTCAACAAACTTTCTCAACTCTTCTTCACCATGTCATATAAAATAAGGCACAAGGATGATAACATGCTCAGCCACCACACAGCTGTTTAGATGGATACTATTTCCTTTAATGTATGATGTATCATACATTCAAGTCTATAGATCATTCTCACCACTTACTGTATATATAGCTGCTTGAATCAGCCACTAATAATATGTAAACTTGGATTTGAGATAATTAAAAATGCTCTTAATGCCATAAGGTGAGCTTTTACCATATATGGAAAAATGTAATGCTCTTTTTGAACCATATTTAAATACTGTGTTTTACATGTATTGGTACACGATGTGGACCGGCCTATCAACACCAAGGTGCGGCCCAATTAGGACTACTGAAAGGAGACACCTGGAGAGCTGTGAGGAAGGCAGAAGGAGAGAAGCTACAGAGAGCCACTGACTGCGACTGTCTGTGAGCGAGAGCCGAAAACCGAAAAAGACCCTGTGTGCGTGGCTGCGTTCAGTTATTGTGTGGTGTGGAGAGGAGAGGACTAGGTAAGACAGGGGCGCCCTGTACATGTAGCGAGGTGGATGTCTAGAGACACTAGGAAGTCGGGTGGAGCCACCTTGTTATAGTTTTTCCTGTTGGTTACTTAGAGGAGGATAGACAGCCCTTTTGGTTGTTCTTTTTGTGTTTAGTTGTTAGTAGTGGTTAGGGAGTGTTTTGTTCTATTTCGTGTTTCCTTTGGCTTCCACCCGTTGTCCTCCCTCTCTCACCAGATTGTGCGTGTAGGTTACCTATGAAAATAAGGTTAATAAATGGCCAGCTGTTTATAGCCCATACTGTCTGGTGTTTCCTTATCACTTTGTTACGACTACCTACGTTTCCCCCACGTATAGTGACTGTAATTTAACCTCTTTACTGACTTATTTGTACCTCTGGTGTATTTAATAATAATGATGTAATATAACTTTAGTAAAAAAATGAATTCAAATCTAAATGAGCCAGTAGCTAAATAGCTAGTGTTTATATTTGTTCCTGCAGTTGAATCTGGATTCACATTAATCACACTAATGTATAGGTTGTATATTTGGTTCTGCACATATGTCTAACCTGTCACAACCCTGTCCGTGTGCCTGTGTTTCTTATTTGTTCGGAGTCTTGTGTGTTCTGTTTTGGTTCTCTTTTGTCATTGTTGTTTCCTCAGTGTGTTCAGTGTTTCCCTCCCTGG
>JAVQJF010060533.1:0-15659 GCA_036023855.1 Gadopsis marmoratus
TGCTGTATTGTGTGGTTTTGTTACATTATACCCCCCCCCCCCCCACACTTGGTCTCCCTATAGGCCAGACCCGTGTTGCCCCCAATGATGGGGAAGCCCAGCTCTGACAGGCTGGTACAGGTGTCAAGAACCAAGCGGACAGATGGCAGGGTCCAAAGGCGAACAAACAACAAGGGTGCACTTCTTTTCTCATCTTCTGGTTGGCTGGGCAGCCCGTTGTGGCACGAACAGGAAAAAGCCGCCCCCCCAACCTCTCGTGCCATGCGACCACAGGATGTGGATTTCAAGTAGCAGGGAAGGATTACTCCCTCACACACCCCACTCCAGAAATCAAATGATAAATGTTACATAAATAAATGGTGCTTTTTAAATAACGCCCGATGTGTCACCTGTCGCACCTCTACGTCATAAAGACTTTGACATCTGCTGTTGTGAAGGCGGGTCACGACCGTGGCGCTGAACAGACCACCTCAGAACGCACAACTCTTCATTGTTTGATGACCCAATGAATTCTGGGAAGTGCAGAGCAAACACACCACAGCAATGCCCGTCGAGCAGTTAGACTCCAAAACAAAGAATCTCACAGATCACCACTTTAAATGATTTATTTTGTTCATTTCAATGCAAAGCTGCTTTTTTTTTTTTGTCGCGGGTGAGGCTAGACTAGTGAGGCTGCTTTGTTCGTGTTCCTTCCTGCCACATAACTGTTTCATTCCTTTGAGAAATGTCTTGTTATTATCTTAAAAACATTTCAAGTGAGGTTTGGTGATGAATCTGCGTCTGTGCGCTTGTTGTTTTCCGAGTGCAAGACGAACTGATTTAACTGTTCGGGAAGTGAACGCAGATGTCTTGTATTTAATAAGTTCAACAAATTCTTCAATGCTGTTTCCAAGCTCAGTCTGCCCACACCAGAGTGACTGTGAATATTTAAATATATGAACATCAAATTGTAAGATGTAATGATTCAAAGCTAAAATAGGTAGCCGAAAGCAGTTTCTATAGCCGGGCTTGTGCACAGGGTGGCAAATATTAACAGAACGGAGAGCAATCTTAAATTCTCCTCCACCAGCCATGGCTCTGATGGACCATCCAGACATTTAACTACCTGAGGCACAGGAAAAAGTCACTGCTATGTTTTCTCCTGCCAAGGTCACTCTTAAAATCATAATTGATTCAGATAATTACTCAGAATCACTCTGGGTTTTTTTTTTTTTTTCCCCTCTGAGAAGAATGCAGATATTTGGATAGAGGAAAGTCAGAATAATCACTCGACTAATACGTTTACGGCTCAGGTCAGTAATTATCTTGCTCCATTAGCAGAGTGTCTCTGGCTTAAAGAGAACAGTCTCCCTGCCTCATCGTTTCTTCTCGCTCCCTCTCTTTAATTTGCCTTCGACCCCCTCCACGCCCGACTGTTATGAGACCCGGTGTGTTTTTCTTAGCGCCTCGGTCAGTCTCGAGTGTTCCTCTCCGCCGCCACCGCTCGACAGCTCCCCTTTCACCAACACTGAAAGGAATGCAAACACACATCAAAGGAGGCCCTCTCATTTTGAAGATTTCCAGGCTTTGCTCTTCTTCCTTTCTTCCTTCCTATCTTTCGGTCATGCTGGTAGGCTCGCTTTCCTGGCAGCACACACACACCTACTGCTGTCCCACACTCTGCTCACTTGGCAGACAGCCGGGGAGATAGATAGGTGAGGTCTCCTGCCCCTATGCCACCTGCAGGCCTCTCTGATCAGGTTCCCAACCGCGACACTCATGCAGGTCAACATAACAACCACCAAAACCCAAAACATGGTTTTGTTTTGCATATTTTCATGTCTTCATCACAGGCGCGTTGTTGACATGTTATTTTTGAGAACTGGTTGAGATTCTATCGTGCTACTTCTGGTGTTGTGATCTGGCTTTGCAGATTCTTTTGCTGCGCTGTGAAACAGAGACTTGGTAAGAGGCCGCGGCGGAAAGAAACTCACCTACTGCACTGACAGCGCTGAGACACTTGAGTATTTATGTTTTAATTCTGCTCCCCTTCATTTCAGGAGGGAAATATTCATACACGGCTTTTTACCTTTCATTTATCGGTCATTGTATCACTGAATTTTATTTGTATCGCTGGTTGAGGTGGAGCTCATTCTAAATACCTTACACACTGCCGGGTATTCATCTTTTGGATTATGGTTATAACTAAACGTATGTACTTTAATCAATATTTTTAAATTGAGAATGGATCAAATGACTAAGTAACAGAGTTATTTTGGTCTTCCAGCTTTACCAATTTGATTCGTTGTTGTCAAATATAGCAAGCAGCAGTTTTCAGGAACTCTAAAAACCTGCTGTGTGTGTAAATAGGCAACTATCTGCCAACGATAGTGGTCCTGCTTTGTATTCCCAGCCTCCTCCCTTAGAAGACCGTCATGCTTCTATTGCCTTCTGACAGACAGTGGTCATTATTCGCAGAGCCACAAGAGGCTGCTTGTCACATCGTCACATACTGAAAATAAGCATTTTCAGTATGTGAATTAACAACAAATACTTCCAGTTTCCTGGTGGAGACATGTAAACACCAAAACCTGTCATTTAAACTGCGACACATACGGAGTCTCTGCACAGCTGCTGCTCTCAACCCTTCGACCGTCCGGTTGCACGATGACACCGAGGAGGACTGCTGCAACCGTCAGATCTAATTTACAGGTACACAGGTATAGGGGCGTGGGGGGGGGGGGCGGAGGTGGTGCCATACAGGCTTGTTCCTTCACTGCGCTTCAGTTCTACCTTCACTATATCCAGATCCAGAGAGCTCCTCGCGTAATGCAGACAAAGAACAGCTGCTTCTTCGCCTCACATGCTCAGCACTAACCACCCTGGCCAGGCTCTCTCCGGTTCTCTGTGACACTTTCATGAGGAACCAAATGTTCTCTCCATGAGAGTCCTGTTCACTTACCAAAATAGAGCCCCGAGATAACTTTGTTATCATATGGCGCTATATAAATAAAACTCAATTGAATTGAATTGGACATCGCAGCTCATTTTTAGCCTCCCAGTAAGAAATCCCACCTGTTCTGTTAGTCTTACTCGAACCTCGTCTTTTTTTACCCAACTGCTTCAACGCTGTTTAACGCAGAAACTTCATTCAAACCTTTCAAGGCGGAAGCAGAAAGCGGGACTGTTCTAACTCGCTCTTTTCCCCACATTTTCCACACAATGAGCACATACTTTGCAGAGTCCCCTCACTCTCACAATGTAAAAGATGAAACTTAGGCAATAGGAATTAGGCGTTTGAAAGGTGCCTCTCAGCTTAAGCTTTATTAAATGACCTGTCTGACTCAGGAGTCATTCAGCATTTCCATCGCCATGGCGACCTTTAACTGCAGCTGATTGAGATTAGATCATTCGACTGCTTGGCTGGTCACTTGATTAACATTTGTGTGAAACCCCTGCTACAAAGTAGCCCAACACAGGTGAAGAGACCATTTTAATATTTTTAACTGGAACTCCTATTTCAACTCCTTTTATTGCTAAAACACATTGTTTCATCATTTATTCCTCGGAGCAGTGAGCTGGAGTCGAGTGCTGCCTCTCGTGTTAATCTCTGTCGTATGACCAAGTCTGAGCCCGAAGTCACTCTGCGGCTAGTATGTAGGGACTTCAGCTGATGGTTTATCCTTGTTCAAATTAAGACACTTGAATGACACCGTAGCTCCTTCTCCGTACACTTAAGCTCATATGAGTCCTTGCATTATAATTCTCATTTCAACACATTTCACTACATACACTTTATTTTGCCTCCTTCATTCCTTCCTATTATTCCAACTCTTCATGCTCATTCATCTGCTCCTTCAAATTAAAATAAGACATTTATCTCTCAGACATTTATCAAGCAATTCCAGCTTCTAGCTTTTCAAGCAGTGCACCAAAGCTACCAAATGTCCCTCCAGCAATGCAGCTCAGCGTCAGCTTTTCAGCAGCCAGCAATCCCAAATTGCATTCTCTAGTTTTTAAACCACAATCTAAAACTTTAACCTTTGGTGTACCACATTTAAAAGTGTATTTCTGCCAACTTCCATCGCTCAAATGTTTAACAGGCTCTTTGGATCATGGAAAGGTTAAAGAAAACTCAGAGAATCTTGCAAGAACTCTGCTCTAATGACTTTGAAATAGATGTAACATAAAGCTGGTCACAAACCAAAATCCTATATTAGATCCCTTAATCCTTCCTGCATTTTTGGTAATCCATCACAGCTTATAGATTGGGGAAAAAGTGGTGTGCAGTGTCTATTCACTGTATTTAACATTAAGGGACCCATACATTGGGCATAAAAAATTCTTAACCAAAAATACAGTTTTAGACGAAAGTAAAATACCTTTTAAAGCAGCTACAATCAATATTCTTATAATAACAATGGATCAAATGTCTATGTAACACATGAAACAATGTTAATGTTAGTTCATTTTAAATGCTCATATCAGTTTAAAAGGAAATAATATGTCAATGTTGTGTAACTTGTTTCCGCTGCCCCCAAGTGGCCCAAAAAAAAAACACCCCAAAACAATTACTGCAGGTTCAAAGTCCTTTAGGGAGAAAAGCTGAGACACCGACAATACTTGACACACATTGTACTGTATATCCTACAGATGGAAGTGGCCAATGTCTCTTTTGTACTTTCTGAAATGTAAAAATCCAGCAAAATGTGCGTGGTGTCATCCCAAAGCAATTCATATCTGACTGACAACACTCTTGTTGTCAGACGATACCCTGCAATGGACGGCCAGTTTCCGAGACCTCTGGCAGAAGACAAGTTTAGACTAGGACGGGGCACATTCTCCATGGGTGAATCACTTTTCTTTAGAGAAACGTCTCCCTGTGAGCATTTGAAGCTCAGGTCTAAAGGGTCATGAAGTTTGAAGATTGTGAGCGGCATGACAGCAACACATTAGCCATTAGTCTGATTCAGAGGCTGAAACAACATCACTACAGGCTGTCGCACATGATTCGGGTCACTCAAGTGGGAAGGAATGTATTGCCATAATACGCTTTCTCAAACCAGGGTGCAGGTTTCCTACAGGCCAGTGCTTCACTTGGCTCAGTAACTAAAGGAGATTTAACCTGTGGGTGATTCTAATTCCACTTCAAAATGATTTATCATAGTTACCCAGGGCAAGATTGTTCTTATATGCCAATCATGTAGGAATGTAAATTAGGGCTTTAAAAAAAAGCAGTTCCTCCGCCACAATCTCCGGTCTGTTTCAAACAAACTGCTTACAATCTGCAGACTGCACAAGGGGACTCAAATCCTTTACCAAACCCCAACCACCCAGTGGCCTGCAGAAGATACAGAGAAATGAGCAGCTAACAACTGATGTAATATAAAAGGCATCTAAAACAGCAGAGAAAAGCCCTGCGGATGAGTTCTTACCCCACCCCTGAACCTGACCTTTCGTACTAGTAAAGGCAATATCCTGTGGTAGAGCTCGTCTTCTGCCTCAACCAACAGAAAGCAGATGTGGAGCAGGGAAGAATCTACATGAATGCAATTTGGGGTTGTTTTCTGTTCAAGGAATCAAATAAGTACAGTAAATGAGCAGACGCTGATGCAACGGTAAGGAATACATTTACAAATGAACAGATGTACAGACGGGTAGGCATGGTTACAGAAGGCTATGGTCAGTTTGTTGATTGAGTAATTAGTCAATAGAAAAACAACTTGATAATCAGTTAATCATCTCTGTGGGGTTGTGCTTACGCAGCGCGATGGGTTAAGCTAATTGGATAATGCTGACAATGACAATGCTAACATGCCCGGGTTGAGCAGGTATAACGTTTACCATGGTCAGCATCTTAGTTTACGTGCAGGCATGCCGACATTTGCTAATTAGCAGTAAGCACAAATTATATTTGAAACTGGGGGGAATGCTTTTAGTTTTGCAGGTCATAACCCAAAGCATTGGATAAAGTGAAATATTGACCAGATGGTGGCGAGAGAGGAAAGGTCCTGCGGTCAGCAGCGTTATTACTTTTCATCCTGTGGGGAACATGGGATGTGAGCACCAAATATTATAGCAGTCCATCTGAAGGTTGTTCACAATTCAGCAAAAAACACAAATGTCAACCTCGTTAAAGAAAAAAAAAAGAAAAAAATCAGAGGATCACTAAAATCAGTAGGAGTCACCCTCTGGGAACCATGAATGTCTGGACAAAGTTTCATGGCAACCCATCCAAAGTGATGGAGAGCTGACGCTGCCATCCGGGGAGCAATGTGGCTAAACAGGAGCATCGGCTGCTTGTCTCAGGTTTATGTCATTGTAGAGTGAAAAACAGGCTATTCTGAAATATTAATTTAAAACAATTTACCGACAGATTCTTTGATAATAAATAATCTTATGTTGAAAACTGTAATGTTTTTATTGTTGACAAATCACAGCTGAATGAACACTGACCCTGTAACCGTGTAATGGAGGTGTACGTTTCTGTGTGTAACAGTCACAGCTGTCGCTGGTGCCATCGCTCGCTGCTTCCTGTCAGAAGCATTTGGACTGGGTCATTCATCGTAAACGTGCTGTTAGCACTCGCTCTCGGCTGCTTCAGCTGTCAATAACCTCGACAGCTACTTAAGAAAAACTGGCTTTGTGTGTGTGTGTGTGTGTGTGTGTGTGTGTGTGTGTGTGTGTGTGTGTGTGTGTAGATGTGCTTACAAGCCAGTGAGTAAAGATTTGGCCAAATCAAAGTTGGCATTTGCTGCGCTCAGCTTTCACTGCGGTGCAACTTTCACAATGTTGCGGCGAATTCACCGCCCCATGTAGACGGGCCTGTGGTGGTTCAGAGCTGACAGTCTGCGTGTGTGGTTGTGCATCGTTGTCCCGTACAAGCCAGCTGCTCGTACGTTCAAGTCAGATCTCAGGCGCCCCGGGGGGCCACTTCCCTTCAGGTTGGGGGGGGGGGTCAGTGTATGTGTGTGTTTGTGCAGCAGCAGCTGTCAGAGCACGTCACCAGGTGAGAACTCGTGGTAATTAGTCACTAAGTACGGCTGTTGAAAATGTACCTTTTGAGCCTCCTGTGTGCGACATTTCAAAGCTTTTCTGTCTCCATAGTGGATTCAATTTAAAACGCCGGCCCTTTATTTTAGTATAGATGGTGAAAACTGACCTTTTGGATAAGTATCACGCAGGCCTGCTCGGCCAGCTCTGAGCAGCCTACGTGGGGTCCTGGCCCTGTAGGGTCAGCGTTAGACGTAGTTATGTATTGTGCAACAGGAATCACTCATTTTAAACGTCAGCCGTTGCCGTTGTCATCAACCTGTATTTCCGATCTTTTGTATTTTGTCAGACAACGTTACGATGACGAGAATACAGATATGATCAGCATCTTGAGTGCAGCGTCGTTGGAAATACGGTTTAATTGCTGCACTTAAATGACCATTTTTATGCTGCTTTAGTTGTAAATAAGACCAGTTAAATCCTGAGTCTGGCTGCGTTAAAACACTTTAAAGATGGTCGAAGCAGGAGAGACTGAGACACCCTGACGTTTAGTCCCTAGGACGGGAAGAAAACATTGAATCCTACATTTCCCAAAATGCAGCCTCACCGGCTGGTAAACATCAGACATCTCTGAAACTCCACAACCCCAGTTTGCAACGCAGGCTTTCTGTAAAAAAAAAAACAAAAGTAGCCTCCAAGCCCAAGCTGATGGAGACAGGGTTAAGTCCTCAGACATCAGAAAGACATTAAACAACTGTTTCTGTCGGTCTAAAGTAATAAACATGTGGCTCAAGGTGACATTACAACCACATCTGCACACAAGAACCAGATAAGTTAAAATAACCATTTTAATGCCGCTGCCTTATTCTTTAACATGCAACGTTCAAATTTCTGTTTTGTTTGAACAGCAGTGTGCACTTCACTGCTAAAGAACATGCATTCAGCTTTCCACACTGACAAGACGGATGGCGTGCGTGTAGATGGAGTCCTGCTGTCTCCACCCACTTCTTTTCTTGCTGGAATGCTTCGCTGCACTTTGCCCACCGCTGAGTTCACTCTGAGAGCGGCCTGGCATTAGGACGCCTTGCACGTGGAGCAAACCCGAGCGCAAAGACGGACATAATGCGCATAACCAGCGCGGTTTCCATCCCACTTTCTCTCCAGCGAGCTGATTACAAAACACGCGCAAACCCCGTTTTGGTCCCGAGCCGCAGCCGGAGACTGGGAGGGAGGAGGGGAAGGTTATGGAGCTTGTTGCTAAAGACAACCACATGTCTCTATGTGCGAGTTCAACTCTGACTCTCTCTCTCTCCGTCTCTTGTCTCTGGCTTCTATCTGAGAGGAGACTGTGGCCTGGCACTGAGTCAGCACCATTTGGAATCTAATATCTCCCATCATACGGAAACGTAAGAAAAGGAGCCCAACCGCCCTGCCCTTGAGGCTGCGTCGACTTTGTAGCTATGGGAAGGCCTATAATGTAAATCATAACTTACAGACTCCTGGCCCCGTCCCCTCCCGACACAAACCGAAGAGTTGGGAGCACAAACGGATCCCGCTTCTCTCTCCTCTGTCTTGCTCTGTGCGCTGGCTGCATTTTACCGGTGGCCTCTATGCGGACCCCAGTCCCTGCCTCTGCATCAGATTAGGGCTCGAGGCAAACATAGTAGACAATACGCCATTGTCTGCAAACCTGTGTCAGTCTGTCGCAATAGCTCGCAGTCACATAGCAAAGCCTGCTGGGTGTTTGATGAGGAAGAGATAATGATGCGGTGAAGGTAAATCCTGAACCTTGCTCTTCCTGCGGTCACTAACAGCTGATCGTCTTCAATCACCAACGGCCAGCCAGGATTCAATTTACCAGAGGACGGAGCAAGGATGAGCCATATTCCACCGTACTGTCCAACGTTGCCATCGCTCATCACTATTTGCCAACAAATTGTCTTGATCCATGACCATCATGTTACATACCATGGCCCTGGAATATCCTGGAACCTGGACCTTGCAGTCACTGAGCGACTCGTTCAATTTGTTACGGGATCAATGTGAGAAATTCAAACTTCACAGGATGCTAGGCAACCTTAGTGACATTTAAGGTGAAACAAATAACGTAAAACGCCTGTAAAGTAACGAAAAACACAAATTATGTTAACCTGACGGACTCTATTACAGCCGACACAAACTATCTAAAATCACGGACGGCTTCCAGTGACAGCATTCATTGTTCATGGTTTGTGTTGGCTTTAACGGTGCACACATTTCTTGGTCAAGTTAATTTGTGTTTTTCATTATTTGGTATTAGGTTTTCAATTCCATTCAATTCAGTTTTATTTATAGTGCCGTATTATAACTCAGGGCAGTAGTTCATACAGAGCAGGTCCAGACCAACTCTTTATGTACAGACACCCAACAATTCCCACCATGAGCAGCACCAGGAGACAGTGGCAAGGAACAACTCCCTTTAACAGGCAGAAACCTTGAGCAGAACCAGAACCAGGACCAGGCTCTGGGTGGGAGGTCATCTGCCTCGACCGGTTGGGTAGAGTGAGAAAAAAAGAGAGGGGGGGGTAGAGTGAGAGCAGGATGTTACCCTTTTCTTTTCTTTTCTGCTTCAGGTTTTCGTTCAGTTGTAGAATAAACTGTGCTGCAACTAACAGCTATTTTCTCGATTAATGGTTGGGTCTTGAAAATGTCAGAAAATTATGCAAAATTCCCATCTTGTATTCAGCTGATCATCAGACAAAACTAAGGGAACCAGCAAACATACACATTTAGCTGGAGCTTGAGAATTCTGGCATCCAAAAGAGTTGCTGGTTAATTTCTTATTAGTGAATTGATTAGTCTATTGATCGACTAAACAAGGCAGCACTAAAACTGTGACTGCATTGCATTTTCAAGTAAAAGCCTTTCATTTGGAAGAAAAAACTGGGAAGATACACACTTTGCAAGTCATTGTGCTTTTAAAAAAAACAACAAGTTAACTATCACCCAAAGTCTAAATGTGCGGTGAGAAGAGAAGCCAGATAAAACCATTCAACGCGACACTTTCCATTGTCCAGAGAGTTTACCTTGCGTGGAGATAATCAAATTAGCTTCACCATCCCCCTCCTACAAATTAACTGACCTCTCGTGACCTGGGCAGCGTATCCCCAGAAGATCCCAGGGCTGCGACCACCATTGTTCCTTTGTAATCCGATAGACAATGATGATGTTACTGCTGAAAATGCTTTTGGGAAACTGGACTTCCGATGAGTCAGTATGCAATTTAAGGAGTGTGTGAAGAGTTCAAGGCAGGATGTGTTGGGAAGATCTTTGTAACCGTGCTGGTGATGACACATCATGCATCACACAGCGTGCACTGTATACAAGACTGAATCTGTTTAAGTTATCCTCCCTCTTGGAGATGCTGGCGCTCTCTAAAGTCTTGGTTTTCTTCTGCAGTTTAAAGGGAAACTCCATTAGGTTTAAACCTGGGCCCTATTTTACACATTTTGGGGTCTAAATTACTAATAGTTAGCATTAGTTTTGGAATTGGTCCAGAAGGCATCCGTGAACGGGCTGCAATGGCTGCAAAGTAATACTTTGTGGCAATTGTGCCGGTTTAAAGGTCCGTCCACTAAAAGTGCTCGTTTCTGCCACCGACAGGCTCGGAGTGAGAAGGATCCCTACAGAGACGGACTGCTTGGTCCTTTTTGTTTAGCCAGAAACAGGAAGTCTCGCTCTGAAATCTCACGAGAGGCTGAGTTGCTGCAGGAAGACAAAAGGATGTTACTCTTTAACAAACCGGTGCAGGGATCCTTTCTATAACGTTGTCAGACACTTCGTCTGTGGCAAAAACAAGCACTTTTAGCGGACCTACTTTTCACTTACGTATTACGTCGCAGCCCGCTTGAGAATGCCGGCAGAGGCGAGTTCTGCACCAGAACGTTTGGTAAGTATTAGTCATTTAGACCCCGAGATGTGTAAAATAGGACCCAGGTTTAAAAGTACTGGATTTTGCCCGTAACTACAACAGAGGCACAGGCGTAGGAAGAGGGTTGTTAAACCCTGTTGCATGACTTGTAAATAGGGTTTTCCTGAGACAACCTATTTCCGCTCCAGTTGTGCGTTCCTGCTTCAGATGAAGGGGAGCGCCTCCGGTGATTGATGAGGTCAATCAGCCCGTAACAAGCTTGTCCGTTATTTCCCCGCACAGCCCTTAAAAATTGCTTGTTAAATGCACATCAGGTGTGTTTTTAGAGGCCCTATGGCGTGAACCAGTCCAGTGGTACAATCCAGTGTGACCTCTGATTCTACTCTGGGACTGGAGTGCCCACTCATAGCTGGGCCAGTGTAAAGAGAGAGAGAGGGGGCACTGCCCCCCCCCCCAACCCAGATATGATGCGAGCCTATTTAACCTCACACACTTGAGGGAGAATGAACAGGACGCCTTGAGGGGGGAGCGATACAACAGGCGTTAAATGGAGTGGGGATCGTCCTTTGCGTCCCCATGCCCAAAGCAACGGGGGACCCGGGTCCAGTGAAGGGCTCTACAGATGAATCTCTCTCTCTCTCTCTCTCTAGATCGCACTGCTCCCTCCATCAGAACTGCAGGCTGCCTGTGAAAGATCGCGGCGGCGTCGCTCAACAAATAGCTGCCTTTTACAGCCTCCCTACACGGCCATTAAAGTCCCATCAACTCACCCCGGCACATGAGTACGTCTCGGTTCCACAGCCCTCCTCCGTGGGCTCCGGAGTGGAGAGGACACCATGACAACACCCACCAAGTCCCACTCGGACCACTGATGCCAGAGTAATATCCATCGCCGTTAATTATTATTTGTTAAAGTGTAAATAAAGTAAATGACTATGTAAGATACCATTTGCTGCTTACAGATTTTCAATTGTGACTTTTACTTTTCTCTACTTTGCTTTTCTCAGTTTCACATAATATCCTGATCGTAGCACCACTGGGCAGTTAGCTGTCAGTCGGGCACATTTAAAACATCACTGAATGGACTGGTGCTGCAACAATGAGCCAATGAATCCATAGTCAGTTAATTGAACAACAATTTAGATAATTCATTAATTGTTTAAGCAATGTGTCAGTCACAAAAAGCAGAGGATGCTTTGCTCAAATGTGAAGATATCCTGCATTTCACGTGTTTTATATAATTTTCAAGTGAATAATTACGAGTTTTGGTCGGGAAAAATTAGCAAATCTGACGACATCACTTCCTGTTCAGTGACACTGTGTTGAACATTTTCCACTATTTTCTGACGTCTAACAAGCTAACGAGATTTGGGAACTTGTGATTGTCATTTTATATACCAAACAATTTGTTAAAAACATCGTATATAAAATAAATTATGTTTGCAACTGAATTTATACTGAAAGTAATCATTAGTTGCAGCCCTATTATGGCCTAAATTATCAATAGGAGAGAACTTACCAATAATCATTTCCTGCAGCTCTACACCGACACTTGAAATGAATAAAATGCCAATTCATGGTGCACATCCTGCTCCGTAACATCCTGTTCACACTGCGTTTCCATGAGTGAAAAGTTTAAGGGTTGTATGCGATTGTGTTTTTCTTAAAAGAGACTGAAAGTAAATCCTTTCAGCACAGTTTGACATTATGATATTTCCTGATATTACGGTTCTGTTGCTCGGACGTGACGGCTTTGACCGTCCTCAAAGGAGAAAACCGCTGTATCATCTGTTTATCTCTGATGCCTCGCGATCACAAAGCAAGATTGTGTTCATCAGGTCAGAAGCCTTCGTGAGGCAACGATCCACATTTCTGCAGCAGCAGCAGGACATGCTTCTGTCTTGTTGTAACCATGCTACTACGCCACCTGCAGACACCCAAAACATCCCTCCTCTGCACTTTGCAAGACAGGTAATTTACAGGAAATCAACTAATTGGAGTGAATGAGGGAAATTGAGAAGACGATTTTTACACCAAGTCAACAGTTGATGACTAAATACATAAATGAAAGAACGTGTGGATGATGAGGCTTTGCCCTAATAATATATAGATTTATTATATATATAAAACTGTTGTACTGACTCTTTACTACAGTGTGTTTAGCAGCAGGTCAGGGGTTTAAATGCAGGGGAGAAAAACTCCAATTCCTAAAATCCCAGTGCAGGCGTTTTTTAACCGAACCACAGAGGCCTCAGAAACCTCCACCCCACCACCGTCACCATGCAGGCTGCGTTTTCGTACGGCTGCCATCATGAGGCGTCAGGCCGCCGAATGGCTTCACTGGAACAGTCCAGTGTCTTCGCTCGGGTTGGTGTTGAAGGCATTCGCCCTTTATTTTCCCCCCAAACCTTTGAGTTTACTCAGCAGGAGTGGGTGGTTGTGGTGGAGGAGGGCGGTGGTGGTGGTGTTGGGGTGCTCCTCCCCCCTCCCTCAGAGTCACTCAGACTTCACCCTCTCCTCCGGCCCTCCTCTCTGTCCCTGTACGCTAGACTTCATCGGTATTTGCTTTCAAAAAAAGCCGTACCCCCCCCCCCCCTCCTCCTCCTCCTCCTCCTCCTCCTCCTCCTCCTCCGCCTCCTTGGCCTATACCCCTCCAACACACACACACACACACACACACGCAGCCCAGTCACTCCTTTTCCAGTATTTGGTTCATTAAATTTTCTGCGGACTTCCAGAAAAGAGGCAAAAAGGAGCCCGATCAATGAAGTGGGGCCTGTGCACAGGGGCCATGTGTGAAAATGGGGGGCTGCAGCAGCAACATACATACAACGGCCCGCTGGCTGCGCTGTGGAGATGAAAGTGACACGGCCACTACGGGTCTGTGAACGCTGCAGAGCGGAGCCTCAGAACTGAGGCTGAATGAGCTGAATAGGCTCATCCATTCTTTACTCCTTTCACTCTCCGTAGGCCCTAACTGTTGGACTCTTCATTCCTCACAATGGGCACATGCACTAAAACTTTTTGGATGTTTTTCTCATGCAAATCACCTCATGCCTGACTGGGGTTGCCATCATGTGGAGCGGAAAACACACACATGCAAGAAAGTCTTTCGACAAAAAGGGATCTCCAGTATTGTTATCATTTCACACTTTACACTCTTTTCTTGTCTTTCTTTTTTCATTTGCCGTGAATTCAGTACTTTAACGCTTCTCGGCCTCAAACGTCAGCCTCTTGAACAATCTTCCAAACTTTTCTGGGTCTGTTTCTCATCAGCTTGTGAAAAAAAAGGCTGCGATCCGGGGAGGAGGGAGGGAGGGAGGGAGGCCGCTTGATTTTCAAATGTGAATTAAGTAGAAAAGGCCTCCCTTTTCAGTTGCATGTAGGCCAAAGCAACTAACACATAAAGTGGGACTCATGAGTCCACATGTGCGTCTGGAGGCCATTAGCAGCGCCTGTTACGGGGTAAAAGCCAACAGCAAATATAGCCGCCGGAGAGCCCCACAAAGGCGTCAAGTGTTTGTTGACTGTTCAGGCTGCAGAGCAAACAGCAAACTTTGAATCTGTCAACAATAAGTACACATCTCCCACAGTCCTGCGGCAGGCAGCGCCGTGTCCCGACGCCCTGCCGGAGGGTTGTAGCGTTAAGAGATTACAACAGTGGGAAAGTGTGCGTGTGCGTGTGCGTGTGCGGCTGCTTCAGTGCAACGTGTGACATCTGAATTGTTTTAATAGGTGTTTTCGTTCGAGCCTCGCAGAAGAAACGCAAAGCGGCGAAAAAGTGCTTTTTGCTCGTTTCGGAACGTGCACTTGCATTTAAAAGTTCCATTTGCGGGATGTTTGAAGTGACGCTTCTGGTCTAAGACTGGACCACGAAGTCCGGCTTCTCGGCGCCGAGCCGTCTCTTCCCATCTGGACCAAGTTGCAGGACAAAACATTTTTTGGATTCCTGCGTCAGATGCGTTCAAAGTGCAGACGAGCCGTGCAGCCTGCTGAAAGGGGGACCGAGCAGAGCCGAACTGGCAACATGCAGCACCTTTCCTTACCTTCGCTGCAGGATCCGACGCGGCTCCGCTCCGTCCGTCCGTCCGTCCGTCTGTCCGTCCGAGGAAAACTTTGCCTGGAGTCTGATTCCCGTAAACTAGCAGCGGGCTGGCACCGCGCACGACGCGCGCACGACGCGCACACAAGCCTGTCCGCAGCGAAACTCCATGAACCGAGTTCAGGAAAGTTTGCGCGGCTTCAGCGCCTCATGTGTCCCGGGCGGACGGAGTCAGCGCGCAGCAGAAGTCCGGAACAACTTTTCTTACAATCCATCTTCTCCCAGAGGCGCGCGCTCAGCAGCAGACCGGCGCGGCGCGTGACAGCGGTGTTCGGGCTGCTGCTGCTGGAAGTTTGGAGCTAAAGGCTTCAGTTGCTGCAGAGACATGCGGCGGTGAAGAGATCCTCAGGCTGCTGGTCTGGTTTCAGTCCGACCCCCCTTCTCTCTCCTCCTCCCCCCCCTTCCCTCCCCCTGCTCCCTGGCCATTTGCTGCACCAGATGGGCTGGGCTAACTCTGGGCTAACTCTGGGCTAACCCTGGGCTAACTCTGGGCTAACTTTGGGCTAACTCTGGGCTAATCCTGGGCTAACTCTGGGCTAACCCTGGGTTAACCCTGGGCTAACTTTGGGCTAACTCTGGGCTAATCCTGGGCTAACTCTGGGCTAACTCTGGGTTAACCCTGGGCTAACTCTGGGCTAACTCTGGGCTAACTCTGGGTTAACCCTGGGCTAACTC
>JAVQJF010060536.1:0-17127 GCA_036023855.1 Gadopsis marmoratus
GTGTGTGTGTGTGTGTGTGTGTGTGTGTGTGTGTGTGTGTGTGTGTGTGTGTGTGTGTGTGTGAGAGAGAGAATCAGGGCGGTGGGAGAAAAACAAAGTGGTGTCGAAATGCGGGCCAGAGAGAAAGAGAGCTGCAGGATTGGGGGATGGGACAGTTTGTGGGGGAGAGGAGAGGAGATTAGCAGATTCACATGGTAAAGTGCCCCCCTCCCCCCTTTTTTTTGTTTTTTTTTTGTGTGTGTGTTTTGTTTCAGTTTGTTAGGAGGGGCAGGCCACAGGCTCGATGCTTATTCTAGTTTCAGTTGTGCTTTCGGACCACAGAGCCAGGAGGAGACCAGGGCCTGCAGGGCCTGTGTTGACTTAGAGCAAGGCGAGATGATGAACCACTAACATCATATACTGTTTTTCAGTAGTTTAGTCCATAGGAGGGTATTTAAAAAATCTCTAAGCAATCCAGTGTAATTGTTTTTTGTTGATAAATCGGCCTGTAGTTGCCCCCCCCCCTCCCCTCCGGACAACGTTGGAAACTGTTGCCTGTTGGAAATATGTAGAATTTCCAGTGTGACTAAAAGTAGCCAACTTCTGGTTTAAGGTCACGCTGCACGTGAGGGCCAGGCAGCGAGGAGAAGAGGAACATCCTGCATGTTTGAGACTGTTTAGACACAAATTGATCTTCTCTGCCGCGACACCAAACTTACAGAGGCACCGCTATCTGTTGGTCGAGGCTGTCAGTCACGCGAAGACACTGGGCAGAATAATGCCAGTTTGGTAATAAACAGTCTGTATTTGTGGTTGTTTACTGTGCGATAGTAGTCAACATTTACTGAAGTCTGCTTGTGTGAACACAGTTCAGTTTCTGAGTGTGAAACCGTTCAAGTTGCATATTTGTATAATGGGTCATACGATGACTCAGGAAACCACAGGGAATCTTCCAGCTGTGCCAGGCAGCATTGAGTCATTGCCATATTATGACAGAACAGAAATGTGTTCTAGGTTAACTGGTTCCCATTTTCTGGTATTTGCTTCTTTTATTTGTTGGGAGAACTGATGTCTTCGAAGGCTCCTTGTGTCTTGGTCTGAACACACAGAGCTCCTCTGTTCCGTGAACTCGTCCCAACTGAGACGTGATCATGGCACACTGCCTTACATTTCTTCAAGTTGAGCATGAAAATGGCAGCCCTCAGGAACATAAACATGTGTCTGTTGATTGAATTAGACATCCTAACCCGCGGGCGCACAAATGTTCTTCCCTGGCAAAACACTTTTTAGTGGCATGTCACAAGACTGGATACCAGTAACTGACAGCTTGAGCTGACTCTGCTTGCTCGGCTGCAGAAACCCCGTGCTCGAGTTTGTTGACTGATCCCACGTTGACCATCAGCCTGTTGCTGTTGATGTTGCCGGTAAAAAGTGCAGCAAACCCCAAGGTGTTGGTCACCCATGAGCAAGTGATCCGTCCAATCGGCGGCTGTGCCACTGACCTGATCTGGTGGGAAAACGTAGTGTTGAGAGTCTAACAAGATATAATATTGGCACAGTTGACCGTGATTTTAAATTCTGTAGCCTACACTGAGGGCATGTTGTGAGTGTGTGTATATATATTGTTAACAGGCTCTAGGAACCCTGTGACATGTATAATGTCCATTCTGTAAATAGGCATGCACAGCTGAGTAGAAACTGCGACTCATGATTGTAGTCTAATCACTGACTGGTATCTAAACAATCTGTCTGAACAACATGGCAACGCCGTGAGTGGGTGTCAGGGGAGTCCATTATGTTTTCACTAGAGCGCCTTAGTCCACTAAGCAGACTGTTAAATACTTTATTCCCACAAGTTTCCATTCGGTTTGACAGTAAGCTTTATGAATATGTTTCAAATTAGATTTACAGCTACAATGTTCTTTGGTCAGTAGAAGGTATGATGCCTCCACAGAGCAGAGGGAGGTGATTAGAATACTCTATACATGGGTGGAGTGACTGGGAAGTTAAAACCTGCTTGGCGGCTTCTCCGTCTCTGCTCATGAGTTTCTATCTGTCTGCGTTTGTCGTAGGCCTCATCTGTGCTTTATTTATTTATTTTTATACCAAATCTCCTGACCTGCTAATCTCTTTGTCTGCTATAGCTTACTTCTGTTTGTTCTTTTTTTCTGCCCTACAGAGCAGAGAGTCGAAGATGTCCGACTGATCCGAGAGCAGCACCCCAACAAGATACCCGTGAGTTCAGACGCACGTTCACTGAAATCCACTGAAGCAGCGTTACTCTCAAGAAAGAAACCGCAAGGGCCGAAATGAACCGGCGTGATAGCACGCAGGAAGATACGAGGCAGAACGAGACAAACTCACTGCAACAGGAAGTGTTACCGCATGTTTCCTGGTTGTACTCTGAACTGTCTGTGAGGATGTTTTTTTTTAAATTTCTTTTTATGAAATGTCGTTTGTTGCCATCAGACACGTTTCTGCAGGGGCTCTCTGCTTGTTTCCCCGCCCACAGCGGTTGTGTCTAGTCTTTTTAGTTTTCCTTATGAGAAATGTGTGCGACAACATCTTCTAACAGGTCAGGGCGTCCGGTGGCTCCTAGCAACCACCACCAACAAACAGATGCACACCTCATGTTTCACCTGCTGGTTTTATGTCGGTATAAGAGAGAGTATCAGCCCAAACCTCCATCTGATGTGTGTGTGTGTGTGTGAGTCCATCCAGACAAGCAGAGGTCGATGCGTTTCTAAGTTCTTGATCATCAAATTATTATTATTTATTTATTTTTTTTCATCCTTGTTCTGTAAACCTTGTTATTAATCCTGATTTATCACTACAGCTCAGCAATAATATATCAATATCATGTCAAAATCCTGATATGGAATTCAGTGTCGTCCGGGATGTGGTTACCACACTATCTTTGTATCCATACGTCCATATATCATTTGGCATTCTACATTGATCTGCTTAATTTTCTTGAAACATGGTTTGGTCTATGTAACAGCAGTTAAAAATGCCCATCACAATTTTCCAGAGGCCGAGGTCATCAAGTGTTGTTTTCTCCTCGTAACCGGCTAAAACCCAAGATCAGACAATTGATCGTAATACAAGACCGGGAAAGGCAGCACGTAGTCACACTTGAGAAGCCTAAACAAGAGGATGTTCTACTAAAAGTAAAAGTTGCAGATTAATTTTCTTTGGAAAATATCCCTTTGGCTTTTTGTCGCGGGAACCAGGTCGATGCTAAATTCCTGGTTTCCAGAAATTGTACTCTGTCACTATAATGATATAAGCTACATAATATAACAATAACAAAGGGTTATTACCATAGTGTGCATAATGTCCTATTAAAGATGGCACAAACGCAAGCATTAATAGTCAAGGTCATTAATAGCTCGGATAAGTAAGGAGTGTTTTCAGGTGTGTAAACTGTGAGTCCTTCAAAGGACGTGGATTAGTGTTACAGTGGATGTGTGTGAAGTGAAGCTGCTTTTAAAGGCTTACTTGTTTGAAATGCGCCTCGACTTGATTAAATCTGAATAATATATTCTGTTCAGATCGGTATTGGTCCAGTGAATGTGGATTTTACCTTCAGCCCTGTTGCATCTCAGCTATTGTTCATGGACACTGGTCTCAGAACAGTTTCAGGTTTAAAAGCAGCACAGGAAATACTGCCTCCATAGAACTCCAGCAGAGGAATCACTGATCACTGTACGTCTCCTGTAGGTGATCATTGAGCGGTATAAAGGAGAAAAACAGCTTCCCCTCCTGGACAAGACCAAGTTCCTGGTGCCGGACCACGTCAACATGAGTGAACTCCTCAAGATTATCAGGTAGACCTGAAGTCCTCCTCTTTCATTTAATTTCCTGTCCTCTCTTCTCCTCTCCTGTCCATTATTTTCTTTTCCTCTCCTCCTTTCCTTTTTTCTCTACTCCTCTCCTTTCCTTCTCCCTCACTCCTCTCCTCTCCTCACTCTGCCATGTCTTTTGTCTCCCCACCAGGAGGCGCCTCCAGCTCAACTCCAACCAGGCGTTCTTCCTACTGGTCAACGGCCACAGCATGGTCTCTGTGTCGGCTGCCATCTCCGAGGTCTATGAACGGGAGCGGGACCAAGACGGCTTCCTCTACATGGTGTACGCCTCCCAGGAGACCTTTGGCGCTGCCATGGCCGCCCAGTGAACAGCCTCCCCTTCTTCTTCCTCTTCCACCTGGCAGGCCACTGGACAATTGTAGTTTTTATCTCCCTCCATGTTTCTTGCCACACACCTTTTAGCCTTGACTGTAAGAACTAAAACACAAACTGCTAAATCCAAACATAGCGTGTGATCATTTCTTAGCTCCGATCGGTTCAGGTTGTGATCTTGATATAATGACTGCAATGTAGCCACAAGGGTTGACCAGTACAGGACAGAAATCTCAGATCTGACAACGACACAGGCCAATAGAGTCTTTTAGCGAGTGTCTCTGCTTCTTTGTCGTCCTCTCTGGTGAATCGCATCCGCTGTCATGGCGACCTACGGCCTGTTGACGGCAGTTATTTTCAGTGGGCTGGTTACGTGTCTCCTCGGCTGCATTTATGTTAATGTGTGTGTGTATATATATACTATATATATACACATTTCAGGTAGTGATGTTACATTAAAGTGGTGAGGCTGTGCCACTTATCTGTATATACATTAGCCAATGAACAAAGCCAACCTTAATTCTAAGGTTTTTTGGAGACGGGCACTGGACAAAGAAGAGGCTTTTATCGCTGTTAGAAAGTAAATCCTTTGGGATTAGACGTCTGTCGGAGTACGTTTGCCAGAGAAAACTGCAAAAGGAAGTAGAGAAGATCCTTGTTAATCTCTGCCGTGTGTCTCGTCACATTTCCTCAATGGTCCTCCTTTGGTGTTTTCCTCCCGCCCCGCCTTGTATCCTAAAGCAACTTTGCTGCAACAATAAGATTGTGGGGAAACTGTTTTTTCCCTTGTAAAAGATGATTGTAGTTTGCAAAAAAAAAAAATGCCCTGGTGTACAGGTAATATTGACTTTACGGGGTTCCAATGAGAGTGTAACCAAGTTGACTTTGGACGCACTACAAGGAGCATGGTCTGATTGCATGTGTCAATGGAGGATGATGGGAGGGTGGTCGCCACTTCCTCTCCTTTTTTTGTTTTATCTCCTGTGTCACGAGTATTTGTTATGGTGATCGAGGAATGAAGGAAAGCCAGAACAAAAGTGAAAACATGGGCAGGTTGACGACTGTCCGTCTGCGCTCTGCCTTTTGACCGACAAGGCTGTCGTTCAGTTTCAGTTAACTGAAATCCATCAAGCGTCATCACTGTGGGGGGCGTCGAGCTGCCCAGCAGGGTTTTAAGGCCTGCACTCAAAAAGAAGAGCCACACTTTTGAATATCCTGTCTTGTCTGTAGATGGTCCTTCCCGCTGTCTCTGCCTCCTCCTCAGCACCATCTTCTCAACAGATGGAGGTGTAGCTGCTTTTATGTCGCAGTATTTTATCATTTTTCTTTGGTTAATTTTATTTAATGTGATTTGTACTCCGTGTCTTTACTCTTTGCTGTGTACAGTACGTGACTTTGTTTTCGGACTAGTGAACACCAGGTTGGAGGGGTGGAGCTACTGTCATTTCCTGCCTGCTCCTCTGTCTCTCTCACACACACACACACACACACACACACACACACACACACACACACACACACAATGTATTTATGTTGGTATTTTGTAAACAATAAAAGGAGAAGGGAAAAAAGAAATTGTGGGGTTCCTGTATCGTTCTGACCATAACTGAATATCCCATAACCATGGCTGTTTTCACTGTTTATAAAGGTGTCCATTCAGTCAGACAACTGTCATTTGAAATGTTTATTATAGCAGCAGAAGTTTAGAGTTTAGGCTCCATCCGCCGCTGATGTGACATAATCATCCAACAAAAATTGTCTCAAAACTGTAAAATTCCCCAAATGTGCCGTTAATCCTGCCCACAAAACCCACCTCAAAGCGATACACACAAATGTTTCACCATAGTTGAATATTTACTAATAGTATTTATTTACGGGCGGTTTTGGTGAGTTTTATTTAGTTTCTGTCAAGTTTGAAGTGTGTTTAACAGTCTGCGAGGTAAAACTAGTGTTTTTGACAGAGGATTTGTTTGCTTTAGAACGTTGTTCCCATTTGTTTTGGTCTGAAGTGCTAGTGCGATATCTAGTGGCAGCAAATATACAACATTTTTAATGTTTCTTATTGTCCGTAATCTGGCATCATCATAACACCAAATCTTCCCATGTGTAGTGAGTGCATTGTTAGCACGTTGTCAATGTAGCTTACAATGGCAACTCCTCAGCTATCACTTCTCAGACAGATTTACACCAGAGGGCGGGAGAGTGTTCTCTTTTCTTTACTTGGGTACCACCAGTCAATGAACATGGAGCAGACAGACGTCATAGAGGGATAACAGGCATCTCACACAGAAGGGAAGGCATGTAAGAAATATACTCCATGTGTCTTTATAAGTCGGTCATATACACAATGTGATAAAAGACAGAATCATATTATTACTCAAAAATGTTTTATTTGAACTTTGAGGCGAAAACACGTTTCAAAATGCAATAAGTAAAAATTAACTGAATAATTATAAACCGTGCTCAAATATTTGCACACAAATATTGCAAAAGCACATTTTACTAAAAGAGAAAGCAGCATGCATGCTGGAGCATCACTTAACCAGGCTCTATTGGGATTCTTACACATCCAGGCTCATGTCTGGCTTTCAGAAAACTGCAAAATGGAGTAGTTCCAAAAATAAAATAGAAAATGTGACAAAAAAACCCTCAAAAAGAAGGCGCTCTTTGGTGTGATCTATAGAGGCGATTTTCTTGTTCTGTGCATCCATTGGAAAAAAATATAAATGTTATGCGCCCGTGTTCATCAACATAGTTGCGCTGTTAGAAAAAGTTAAATGAACATTCAACAGAGGTCTGGCTGGTTGATTCTAAGCCCCGTACAGAAGGCAGTACTCCAAAGCATGCTATATTACAATACAAAAGCACATTGCTGACTTATTTTAAACGACAGACAGAAGTTGTTATACATACTGAATGTTCAGTATTTACTATTTTAAATAAACATCCCGCGTCCCTGCCCTGTGCCCTCCAGGGGCACAGAGAGTTTCTTCTGAAGGACCAGCTGTCCTCGTGTCTGTAAAACTCTGGGTCCTGCCCAGCAACTCCATCCCAGTCAAGAGACTCTTTTCAAATTCAACAGTCCTGGACGTTGTTTTGCATAAAGACTCGTTATACAAGGAGTCAGCGCCATCGCTCCTGGAGTGAGAACACTCTTAGGGCTGACATCCAAGGCCGCTCAACATCCATTCACTTCCATCAACAACGGGAGAAACAAAACATCAAACTGAACTGGAAACAAATGGGCACTTTTGAAATGGCCATTCAACTTGAATGACTACAGGAACATGGGTGTGAACGAAACATACAAAGCCCCACTGTACTGACTGAAAATGTTCAGTGTGCATCCCGACTGTCCTGGTACAGAGGAGCAGTATTTGGCTTTCTCTCAGCTTGGCTCAGAGGTAGAGGGGCGTCTGGGCACCGGTGAAGCCGCTTCATGGACGAGACAGCAGCTGCTGAAGAGGGATTCCAGTTTCCAACACACTTCAGAGATATGTCATATTATGCCGAGTCACACCACAGAGGCTCCATATTTCTTGACCCAATGCGAACCTCTTGACCATTTCGCACCTTCTTTAGGAGGATGGAATAATCTACTGTCGAACCGAACGAAGCCTTCAGGTGATCAGTGCTCGTCGATTACTGGTAAATATTTCACATGGATTAGAGCAATTGAAAAATATATTGTGAGGAATCCAGGCATTAGATCTCACGTTCTTGTGAGCAGCCTGGAACGTGTTGTTATCACAGGGCATTACAGATATACTGTGCCATTGTTGTACCAATACCATTATTAACCTGGTGTACTGTGCGCCAGTCATCCGTAATCCTCCGTCTCATGGAGCTTGGTTTTCCTCGCTGGTCTCTACACTTCACCGGCCGTGTTCACCGACTTTAAAATACTTAAGTGGATATAGAAGTGCACAAATGTATCGGCACTTGTGGTCTCTGTGGGGCCACGTGATCGGGGGTGGAGCAGCGTGGGGTGGTGCTCTGTGGAGTTTCCTTGTAAACAAACACATTTATGTTTACATCAAGTGCTCCTCACCAAAACGCACTGTGTATTCCTCAAGGTCTAACAAACATGTAGAGTGCGTTCCCTTCCGCATTCAGCATCAGCAAACCCGACTGGTTAAATATCTGAAAACCTGCACGGTTTACATCCATGTTTCCCACGGGCCCACTCATCACAACGTTGCTCCGTCGCTAGCCGATAATAACAAAAACCCACCACCTTTAAAGTGGACAATTATTTTTCCTGTTTTGCTCCTCTTCAAGGAGGATGACCAAGAACTGATACAACCTTTATCAGTGTACAAAATCCTTACTGCGCACTAACTCTAAGAGGTTTTGAGCACTGGAAAAGTGACAAAATGAAGTATACTCAAACATGTTCGAGCATTTAGTCGAGAAGCTGCTTTCGAGACTCTCTGGTCTTACAGCACCACAGATAACGTGACTGTTTGTCTGTCTGTAGTATTTCCTCTGAGGATGAGGCAGCTTTCCAGCCACGTCTCTGAAACAGAGCGAGGCAAGAGTTTACAAATCGTCAGCCTCTGACTTGTGTTTGTATTTGTGGAGATCTGAAGAGGGATGAAAGCTAATCTGATGAGACGGGCTGCGACAAGCGCTCCTCTCTTCCTCTCCCGTCCTCCTCTCGTCGCTCTGTAAGCGGTTGTAGAAGAAAACAAAGGGGTCTGTGCCTTCAGATGGGGAATAGACTCGTGTCGCTTCGTCCCCAGGAAGCAGGAACATATGGTACAGTTGTGTCAGGTGTGTGACAGTTCAAATCCACCGGTGGTTCTGCTGGTTAGTCCCCTGAGTCCTTACTGTCGGAGTGAGGAGTGTACTTGAGTCGAAACGTCCCTGTGAAACACAACAGAGAAATGCAGTCGCTGTGTTGAAGCTGGAGGTGTGGACATTTTTAAATTTAAACTTAAGCCCTCTTCAGCCTGGCTTTTGATTACGAATGTTTTATAGATATTACCCACTTTATTTTACTCAACTACTTTGATGGATTTATGTGTTAAATCTAAGCCCATTTATTTATTTATTTTCTTATTTTACCTAGTTTTTAGTCTAGTTTTTATTTAACTCTATTTTCCTACTTTCTCTTTATTATTGTTTTTATTATTATAGTCTAAAATCTTCATCAGTTTTATTTTCTCGCGTGCTTTGGTTTTCTTTTCCCCCCCGTTGTTTTTATGGTCTCTACATGTTCTGTGTTATTGTCATGTCGTCTGAACTGCACTTATCGGTTTGAAAGGTGCTATACAAATAAAGTTTGACTGATTGATTGATTGTAAGATGGAAGATGATAGGCAGACACATTAGTAAAAGTCAATTCCTTTTAAATGTTTAATTATCAATTTATCCTATAAATTCAATATTTATTGAATTGTTGGGGTAAATAATAAGGAAAAAGATTTCTGGCAAACTTTATTTAGTTTCCTTTTTTACATTGCATATTTTTTTTATTAACCAAAACATCTATAATATATACTGTATATTTTATCATCATTATTTTTCTAGTTAATTCACTTCGATTTTTTTATTTCATTTCATTCCTTCATTCATTCGCTCACCTTGCTGTGCTGAATCCATGGGCGGCTGTTTGCACTCCTCTGCTCTGTGTCCGTTGGCACCACAGTTATAACATGACAGGTTCCCTGCTGCCCGTTTCTGGCCTCCATTTCCCACAATGCCGTGGGGCTGGTAAAAGGCAAAGCCCTGCTGCTGGTCATGTGCCACAGGGCTGTGGCGGTAGACGGGTGGTGGCACCATCATCGGGTAGGAGAAGGGTGCGGCCCCGGTGCCGGCGGTGCTGGATGAGGCTATCAGGGGGCTGAGATGGAGCAGAGGACCCAGGGTGAAGAGGGAGGGGCCGGCCGAGAACGGTTGCAGGTAGCCGGCCGCTGCGTATCCAGGCAACGCCCCGTAGGCGCCGCAGTTCCCCCGACAACCGCAGGAGCTGCAAACACACATGGAGGGGTTGTGACCTGAACTTTGATCCAATAACGAGGCAGAGGATGGGGAAGGGGAGGGGCTAGAGGTAGGCTGGGGCTGGTAGTAATTGTTGCAGGGCACTGCGGCCACAGGAACACTGCTTGCAGTTGCCATGGGAACAAAGCCGCCACCACCACTACTGGAGCTGCCAGACTGTGAGACGGACTTTGTGGAGGGACAGGAGGAGGAGCAGGAGGAGGAGGTAGGTGGGTAGGAGTAGTATCCAGATGGAGAGGGTGATGAAGAGGATGAGAGGTGGAAGTGCAGAGGGGGGTGGGAGACATGGTGAAGGCTGTTGGAGGTGGATGTCAGAGCAGAACTGGTTTCTACCATCGGACCCACAGCACCTCCCACCAGGCCACGGCAAACCACAGAGTCCTGGAGTGTGGAGGAGCCGTCCATGTTCAGCCCGGGGAACAGGTTCTCCAGCCTCACCCCCATCCCCACAGTGAGCCCTGCACTGAAACCAGTACCCGCAGCAGGCAGGCCCAGGCCCAGCAGCTTAGTCCTGTCCTCCATGCACAGCGGAGGAGGCCTAGGCTTAAGTGGGGAAGTCAGGATGCGTGCTGGGTTCGAGACCGTGGAGAGCAGGGTCTGGGGGTAGCTGGCCTGTGGGTGGTAGGGAGATAGTGAGACGCTGAAGGAGCAGGAGGGAGGGAGAGGAGGAGCGGGATCGGTTTGGACAGGCAGGACCTGGGCTGTGGGGCGACTGGAGCCTGTGGGGCAGCTGGAGTTCAGGATGAAGAGGCAGGACCGGTCCTTCTCTGGACCCCCTCCTGCTGCATCTGGACCCAACACACCTGTAACACAGATACACGGTGGTGTGTTGAAAGCTCTTTTTAAAGCCAGTGTGTATGATTGGGTGTCAAATAGAGGGAGGCAGGAATGACCTGACACAGTATATAGACACTATACAAAAGGTCTGGCTTGTGAGGGACAAGTTGTGTGTTGATATGTTTCTTCTGCTAATATATACATGTATACGTATGGTGGCCAACAAGGGCAAACGCGCTACAATGGCCCAAAACATTTCCATTAGGAGAAATGTGCTGCAGCTACAGATATGATGCAAAGTCATTATTTTGTACATGAATGGGAATAAATTGATAAAGATTTGAGCACTAAGGCAAATAATACAACGAGGAATATCACTCAGTAGCTGCAGCATTCAAGAATTTCAAAACATATCTTGCATCTTTGCTTCTTTCGGGATCATCCCTTTGTGGTCATTCAATACTTACGCCTGTGAATGTCTCGGGTCCTGTCGAAGGTGGAGTCACAGCAGAGTGGTGTTCGGGGGGAGCAGGAAGAGCTGGAGTAGCCTGAGGACGAGCTGCTGTCTGTTGAGACAGGATGATGGTGCAGCACAGCGTCCACCTCCACTCGCAGCTCTCCTGAAATACATGTCAATACACCGGTCTGTTTTAGCCTTTTTTATTTTTTTTTTAAATCCAGGAAACTGAGCATAGTGGCTGTTTCACTACCACACATCATACATTCACCATGGTAGCTGCTCAGTGCAACCACTGTCTCAGACTGCTGGGCACAAGAGTAGCAAAGACACTTCACAGTTTAATTATAAGTCACATTCAAATGAACAGCAAGTCAGCTCATTTTGGGCTACTGGCAGCAAACGTACGTATGTGTGAATGAAGTTAAATGAGCAGAGACAGCCTGAGACAAGCCAGCTTTGTTCAGGGTTCATAGAGCTTTTTAAAAAGTTCAAGCACAAACCAAAAATGTCCAGACTCTCAAAGCCTTTATCATCACATTTAAATTGTTACTATAAATGCCAGGAAACAACAACCTGATATGACGACGGGATTGTTTCATTTCAAATATGAAAAAATCTTTGCTTTATGAGTGTAGATGATGAAACACCAGATTATGTTGAAAATCAACCTTTTTTCAAGGAGTATATTCAAATTCAAGCATATTCCTGATCTTGAAAGCATAACTGTTCAAATTAAGCATTTTCCAAACTTTCAAGGCCTTGTACAAAACCTACCTGCAGTGGAAGTGGGATGTGTTGAGGGCCCCATGTGACTAGAAGGAGTCACCCTGGCGATGCTGCTGCACGACCGCTTCTCCATCTTCATCTCCCTGCTGGGGACAGACACACACACACACACAGGAGGAGAGGTTTGATGCACAGTTAGTTTTTATCATAAATAAAAGGGGGCAAATCAATTTGGAAGCTAGATGATTTTAAAGGTGTGTTCTTGTGATGAATGGTTCAAAAACCTGACTGGAATAGAACAAAACATCCCAAATACCATATGTTTAAAGTTCTAAAGTCCCCTTAAATATATGGCCCAGGTCACGTTGGAAACCCGTTTTGGAAGTTGACCGGCAGCTCGTGTCCACCTATTACCACCAGGGGGAGACACTGTCCACACATCTTCCTCAGCATCCCAACTGCTGTGCTACAAACATCTGCAAAACCACTGCAGGAACTTTCCGTTTTCCATCGTCTTGTTTAAGCATTCACACACACACACACACACACACACGCACACACGCACACACACACACACACACACATACACACACACACACACGTTGTCACCTGCCTAATGGAAACCGGATGATACTGGGGATGGAAACACCAAGATCAAGAGATAACAAGAGCAGGTTGACATGTGAGAAACCCAGGTGTGTGTGTGTGTGTGGTTGTGCGAGTAATAGTCAGAGCATGTCGATGCATTAACTTGCACGTCCGTGTTTTTGCTGGTGTTAGTCTTGGATATCTCCTCAAAGGTACATCTTATCTCAGCGGCCCACCTACAGCTGGTTAACCATTGACACTGTACGGGCCGATACTCTTGAATATTTATGGTCAAAATCAGCAGCTGATCAGTCTGCCACAGAGACCTGCATTATTCAGGGTGCTGTGAACTGAACTGAAATGCAGAGCTTCAGTTTAAATAACCACTCACTTTACATTGTAGGACGTACAGAGTATCTGTAATTGCATATTGTGCATCATTAGAATACACTTATCACCTTATCTGCAAGTGCTATAATATAAGGGACTAAGGCAGGTGTTCACCCCGGGCCACATCAGCATTATGGTTGCCCTCAAAGTGCCGGCTGTAACTGTAGGACTGTATAAATGTAACTAATCCTTAACATATTGTTAAATAACTGTCTCTGCATTTGATTATTATTTATTGAAATGTAGAAATATTGTACATGCATTAACATGAATGTAAAAATATATGCAAGCACATTGCTCTGTTACTATAACATAAATCCATAATAAATCAGTAAAGATTTGGCTGCATGAACACATACGCATGTAAACACACCGAATACATTGTTGCACATACAAAGTAGCATATGTAATTATCTCAAAACAATAAGGGTTGTTTCAGTTCACAACTACAGTATACTGGTCAAGTTCTGGGCGAAGTTGATGAGGTGATGCTGCTTGGCCTTTTTATCACGTTTCATCACACATGTGAGTTTTGATAGAAATCTGGCACCATACTGCGCTGTGTGCATTTTTATATCGATTAAACAACTCATGGTGGATTATGCCTTACTTAATGCCCAATAACTACAAAAAACAACGTTGATTTTTATATATACCAATACAGCAAAAAAAATTATTTGTCAAAACAGAGCGACACATCTGCAACTTACTCTACTGACTTCTGCAGCTCTAGCTGAGTCTTGAGTTTCTTCTTGGCTCCTTGGGTCAGGTCGTACTTGTTCAGGTCCTCCTCTGTCAGCGCTAAAAACTGTAGGTAACACAGGGAAACGAGTTTAGAACTTGTGGAAACCGGAAAAATAAACATGTAAAAGAAAAGCAGAAAGCTGCAAAAAGCTTCCACACGGCCGCAGCTTGAAATACGCATTTTAATGAGTGATTGAGCATGTGTGTTGTTCCCTGTAAGATATTCTGAATAAAGAAATTGCAGGATAGAATCTAAGGCTGACCCACCTCCTCCATGGTGAGCTGTTTGAAGACGGGGTAATACTTATGGAGCCGAAGCCTGCGGAGCCAGTCCAGGATGCTGTTCTGCTCTGGAGTACCAGGCTGGGACTGGCATGGTACCTGTGTATGGGACTGGGAACGAGACAGGCAATGGGACTGGGGGTATGAAAGGGACTGGGAATGTGAGTGTGATGCTGGCAGGGAATGGGACAGGTGCAGAGACTGTGTGCTGGACTGGCTGCCGGTCTGCGGATGGAGGTGGTGGTGGGAATACGAGTGCGATGGAGTGTATTGTGGATGCGCCTGGGAAGAGGGATCGCCTCCGCCAGCCATGGAGCTCTGGGGGGGCAGGGCTGGCATGGGGAGAGGGAGAGGAGGAGCGAGGGAGGAGAGGTGAGGAGAAGGGCGAGTCAAGATAGAGCTGTGGGTGCTGACGACGGGCTGGACGCTGGCCACTCTGTAGACGGCCCTGGGAGAGGAAAGACTGAGTCTGAGGGGCCACAAATGATGACGATGATGAACGAATGAAAGACAAAGAGAGAAGAAATCTTACCTGTTGGTTCCCCTGTACTGAACCGTACAGCCAAGATCTGAGAGGAAAACAAAAATACCTTCATCATCACCACCAAATAGTTAAATTAGTATGTTGTGCAGGCAAATTACAGCCGAGTTGGACAGATTCATATTAGCCTTGCCTCCCTGGGGTCTCCTGCGAGTCTGGCAAGCGTGCACATGCACGTGCAAAAGGTACAAGCACACACAGACTATAAATATTCTCTGGGATGAGGTCACACTCATAGAATCAAACACACACACACACACACACATTAAACATGAGGTCACCACACTCAAGGCTTCCCAACACAAACATGCCATGCTGAATTCCCACACCAGACCAAAATAGACCCTGTCCGCTCCCTCCAACACCTCCAAAACACAAACTGAAAATCCTGCCTGCAGTCTCACCTCTCACCTCTTCAGCACCTCTAACCGACACCTACACTCACCACCTTGTCCTTTCCATTACCTCCTTTTATTCCTTCACTCCCTTCTCTCTCTCACCTCCAACACCAAAACTCAGGCATGAAATCTTTTATCTTGCACGTCTTGGCCCGTCCCTCCTCGGCACCTTCTTTCCCTGCATGTGCTTTATGTCCCTGCTGCCCTCTGAAAAGACTTACTGGTTTTGTAGACCGCTGTCACACACTGACATCTGCAGTTTGAACCTATCTGATGCTTTCTGCTACATTTCGTCTCCTACTTCTCTACATTAAAAAAAAATAAAAAGGAAAGAAATGTCACAATATCCAAACCCAAAATATTCAAACAAAAAAAAAAAAGGACATAATTGACAATAAAACAAAACGAAGACTTACTAGAGCTGGAGGTGAACGGGCAGGTCGGGGCTACAGGAGCCGTAGGGAGGGAGGAGGGGAGGGAGGCAGGACAGTTTGATGAAAGAGGCCTGGTGGAGGTGAAGAACAGCTGGACACTGTGGTGCTGGAGGACATGGCAGGGCAGTGCTGTCAGACACCTGGGTGCAGGCAGAGAGACAGGACAGCAGGGGGACAGACAAGGGGAGGCCAGAGAAAGTAAACTGGATTTAAGACTACAAGAAGAGATGCTTGGAGGTTGGATTAAAAGAGACTCCGCATCACATCTAGCTGCATCACGGAGAGGCACTCTTTGTACGTTGGGCATATCAGCTCATACTGTATATACATATTAACAACCAGGCAAGAGAATGAGACACCGCAACGATACTGTTGTTTGTGACGTCAATTAATTCAGTCATTTAAAAGATTATTTTGCATAAGAAGGCTATTGTGACACTTCCACCGTGTCTCAATTAAGGATTCTCCATCCTTCGAAGGCTGCATTTGACCGAATACATCACAGCAGCGCGACAAGGCTGTCACATGTCGGAGGCTCCTTGAAATGCAGCCTTCTTTTCCCTAATTTGGAGGATCCAACGGCTGGATCCTTCTCGGCCCAACCTATCCTAGATTCATTGCTTGCAAGAGAATATGGCGTCCCCAAACTTACTGTCAACAGCGGCTGAGCAGGATTACACTTTCAATGTATGTTTTGGGTTTCAACACACTCGAATAGTTGACGATACAAATGTTATAAAATGACCCAAACTTTATGTTTTATTTGATTATTTACCGTGGTAAGTAGCCAAATGTTCGGGTGATGGTTACGTTCCTCAGCTGGAACACACCTCTCCATGATGAGGCAGGAACAACACTCTTCAAGGGCAATAAACAAAACAAAAACAGGGAGGGTTATGGGACTAACCTGGGGTCCAGCTCTATGGACTGAGGGAGGAATTTCTCCAGTCCTTCGTCAGGAAATGCTTGTGACAGCTTAGAGAGAAAAGTTCAACAATTAGGACATGGAAACATGCTAAAGTAAGCACAATATGTAATTACATTTCTATGCCGATGATATCGAGCTCTACATCCCTATAACACAAACAGCTTAATACTTTAGAGTTAAGAACAAATGTCTGTTTACCATAATTAAATCAGAAACAGAGGAGAAAGTGATTCATTCAATGATATTATTACAGGTCCTTTACACTTTAATCTGTAGAATAAACACTACTGAAGACATTTTACTATTCTCTGAACATGATTGTAGCAATCAATCAGTGTGTTTCAGTGGGAGTCCTGACCTGGGACAGCAGCTCTGTCACCTCCTGCTGAGTTTTAACAACAGATGACACAAGGCCATCTGACCAGCTGACCTGGGGGGAGGGGGGGGAGGGGGGGGTGAGAGGATGAGGAGAAGGGGAAGGAATGGAGGAGGTGATGGGAGTAGGGGAAGATAACCAGGTGGATGAAAAGAGTAAAAAAAAAAACATGAAGCGATGAACAGAGAATGTTTGGCAACGTGAGTAGAAGTCAAGAAGCCTGGAGTGTGTGTGTGTGTGTGTGTGTGTGTGTGTGTGTGTGTGTGTGTGTGTGTGTGTGTGTGTGTGTGTGTGTGTGTGTGTGTGTGTGTGTGTGT
>JAVQJF010060537.1:0-92094 GCA_036023855.1 Gadopsis marmoratus
AGGGTGTGGAACCTGTGGAACCAGCTCCCAGTTTGTATACGGGAGACAGACCCCTTCTTCACATTTAAGAGTAGGCTCATGACTTTCCTCTTTGATAAAGCTTATAGCAGGACTGACTCAGGTGAGCCCTGAACCACGCCTTAGTTATGCTGCTATAGGTCTAGACTTCCCATGATGCACTGAGCTCTTCTCTCCTCCTCTCCATCTGTACGCACTCTTATCCCATTAATGCTTGTTACTAACTCGACTGCTTCCCTTTCTCTCTCCTCTCTCTCTCTCTCTTTCTCCTGTTGCTTTCTGCAGGTATTTCTGTTATTTGATATATTGTACCAGAGTTAGCGTAAACATAGAACAATGGCCATTGTGTACATACATTTTATTTTCCATAACGGCTTATTGAAATTCCCTTAATTTCCCACGTCTCTCTTGAGTCAGTTGCTTTAAAGACATCATCATTAGGTGACCTGACTGAGAGCAACCGGAACGGAACCACAAGAAGGAAACCATAAACATGTCTTTTGGTGAGGCACAGGGTGTTTACTTCTTGTCTCACTTTTCGAATACTTCATTGAGTCATGAAGTCAGCAAACTGATTTGTTAATGTCAGTTACACAGCTATCTTAAATTTGCTAGAAACATAATCCGCTACGATACCAGTCATACCAAACTAAGTAAGCCTTACCACACTATATAACATTTGTGCTGGATTTGTATTGAACATGTATTTTATTGAGCAAGGGTCTGTTTCTTTGCCTGTTATGCCTGTTATTCATTTGTAAGAAGAATATTGTGTTATTTCTTATTTCAAAAGTTACATATCCATATTTAAAAACTGGCTTAACTGAAGGTGGATGTTAACTTTTAGGATGTAAATTCATGCAGGTGAACAGATGACTTGCATCAACATGAAGAGCAGAAAAGGGCATGTAAGGCCACTGAAACTATAGTGTAATTAATAGCTGGCAAGTTGCTTGCCCAGCCTAACTGTTGGGAGGGGCCTACCTATCACACTAATTGGACAGGCAGGTTTTGGATGGGATTTGGTCCACTGAGAGTCGGCCGCTCACCAGTCCAGTCAGTCACCTTCATAGAGTCTGACACCAGACTGCTTTCCTCTAATTCAAACTTCACATCCAATCACTTTTCATTTTCTCATAAATCCTGTTAGATTCCCCCCCATCCCCGCCCCCACCCCCGCACTCCTATTAGGTGATTGTGTTTTAATTTGGAGCATCGAATGAGCTATTAGCTGTCGCTGACACGTTACCCATGTCATGCTGGGAACGAGCAGAGCAGCTGTGACAGTTTATCCTCACTCACTCACTCATTCACTCACTCTCTCTCTCTCTCTCTCTCTCTCACTATCTCTCACTCACACTTGCCAACAAAACTAAATGTGCCTGCTTTTGGATTTGAGATTAGCCATGCTTCCCAAGTCTGAGTCTATACAGAAACACCGAGACACAACACAAAGGGCAGATGAGGCCTGATTCTGTACTGTTAGGTTTGAAAGCTAGACGTGTGCCAACACTCTGATCACATATTCACAAGGTGGCTCAGAATGAGAAGAACTAGGATACGGGAGAAAATGCAGACAGATATTTTTTTCTGGATTTTTTTCTCATCTAAGGGGAGACACCGAGCTTTAGCTAATTGCGCTTGCAAGAGATGACGCAGCATTATCAGTGTCTGCTTGGCATCGGAGTTGACTGGCAGCTAGATAGAAACCTTATCAGCAAGATAAAAAGTGAGAACAGGATGCAGAAGTGGGAAGAAGATAGAGAGAGAGACGCGAGAGAAGAAAAAGAAAGGGAAGGAATGAGGGGAAAGGACATGGGGGGGGAAAAGACAGAGAAGGAGAAAAGGCTAAAAAAATAAAAAAATAAAACATGTTCTATTTTTGTGGAGATGTTTTATCTCCTTCACTCATCACCATGCTGCTTCTGATCACCAGAGCAGTTTGACTGGTTGCCAGCCTGCAAACATCAGCAATGATAACAAAAATAAAATTGAAATTAAAATATTACCTCTATATTGGCCTCTTGTCTGTCCATTCAGTTCCCTTTTGCAAACCTCATCTCTTCTGCATATTCCCAGTAGAATCCCAGTTTTGACTTTTAACATTTACAGCCCATCTTCCACTTTCTCTTTCTCTAAGCTTGCCCTGCATTTCTCTCCCCCACACAATGTCTTTGTCTTATACAAGTTTTGTGTTGCTTTCATCGGTTTCCCATTTTTTCCCTTTCTGTACTGTTCATGCGTTTTCCTCTTTCCCTTTCAACTCTCTTACTTTATATTATTCGGTGCCGCCTCTTCGTATGTCCTCTCTCCCTTTGCTTGTACTACTCCAATCAAATTCTGATCACATCTTTGTATCAAAGATGCCAACCCTCCAGGAGGCACTACTTTCATGTGATGAAACTTTCTCATAATCCTTTCAAAGCTGTAAAGCCAAGACTGAATATTAACACTCCACATTATTGACCTTCTACTTACACAATGCTTCTTTGTTAGTGTTCTGACTCGGAAAGTACTCACTGTTCTCAGTGTATCAAATACAAGCTGCAGAGCAAAAAGCACTAAAATTAACATTTCCGCACGAGGTCAACAGTGGATGTTGTTACAGCGCAAAGAACACAATGTCAACATGATGAAAGTGCTGCATGCTCAGAGTTCAGTATATTTAATACATTGCATTGCATACTATCTATATCATTCTCTTTGCTGCCTCATAAACCCAGTTTAAACTCAGCAATCAAGTTTAACTTATTTTTTTACCACTGTCAAACTCTGATCAGGCTCAATATCTGATGGGTGAGCAAGTATTTCTGAGTTGTTGCCATTCATCTAATCAATACATTTCTTGCTGTCATTTACAGTGACACTGCTTCCCTTAATATTGGTCCAGAGTGTGTTTCCCCCTTTTCAGTCAAAATGCTGAGAGCATGTTATTCCAGTGGTAGAGGGAATGGAGAGCATACACTATTATTTATCCATATTTGGAAAGAGCTGCTTAGAGAAATTCTTTCATTTTCTTTAGATCTGACTTTCGTTTCCCCCTTTCCTAAACCATATAGACAGCTGACTTTATTGTAGTCATGATGATAATTAATGATGATTTTAATGTGAAAAATTTCTAAATGCAAAACAGAATGAGTTTCAATTCTTAAGAGAAAACATTCCAAATCATTATTGCCCGTGAATAATGAAAACTGAGTGCAAATGCGTGTGTTTTTTGAGTATTTTATCAGTTGACTTGTGGAAGACAGATTTATCTTGAGAACCATCATGCAACCATCTGTGTATGTAATAAGAAGTGGGTGATCACATTCCTTCCACACCACCTATATGAATGCACAATGCATCTCCGTGTTTGTGTACGTCACATTCAAGGCCATCTTTATTGTCATGTTACACTGCAGAGGCTCTCGCCATGACGTCCACCTTTTGTCTATTGCATTCCTGCAGCTCTGTAGCATTTCAGTCTAGATTTGTAGAACTGCTAACACGCTAGCCAGCCGGCAACATGACAGCACCGGTAATTTCATCCCCCCTGTCTTTGTGCTAAAATAAGATAAGCAGATTATGGCAGTAGATTCATATTTACTGTACAGATAAACTGAGTAGTATTGATCTTATCAACTAAAGGTTGAAAAGAATAGTGAATAAATCTATTTCCCCACCCAAAAAAGTAATTCGTTTTTGTTAATATTGTACCTACGTGATGGATATAGCAAAATATATTTTAGAGGCATCGATAGGGGCCCAACAGAAAACGTTTGCCTGATGCCCCCTAACATGGACAATCTGGCCACGTCTCAAGCTTAACGGGTTTGTACTCATGGAGATGTGAGGGGAGAACCAATAAAACAACCAAAGAGAAAGAGCTAATTGGCAGAGTTTGTACTTGGATTTGTGGTACAGACTTTCACACACACACACATACACACAATATTATGTCTTTCTTAATGCTGAGATCCAAGTGGTGGTTTTAAAAATAAATTGCAAGTGTAGTCTGTGATTGTTGGCTCGCTCGTTTGTTGTGCTCGTGTAATGAATAGGCTACTCATTTGAAACAAGCTCATGGATTTATCTTGTTAATTTATTTTTTTTATTATTATTGTACTTAGGCCAGTACAGTTTAACACCCCCCCACCCCCCCCCACACACACACACACACAACCTGTGGACACATCCACACAACCTGTCCAGCATGATTAAAGGCATTCTGGTAAACGTAAGACATTGTTAAGTCAAGTAGACACGACAGGTTGAGGGAAAGTGGGTACACCGCAGAAGCACAACAAGGAAAACACTGAACATCACATCACATTGCATCACATTTTCCTGCAGCCTAATAGCCAGGCATTCTTCAGCCTTTCACTTTTGCTTTGCATTGTACCAAGCCCTGCCTGCCTCAATTTGTTTTAGAATCCGCTGCTCCCCTCTCTGTTAGAATTATCTGTCAAAACTCTCCGTCTTTCAGTCCCACAGGTTGTCAACTTTCTGTATGGATGCCGCACTGCACGGCTCACCAGCATCAGCAACGTATATGAGAAAGTATTTTCTTACAACCCAGGTATGTTGCTATGGAAGAGAGCTGTTTCTGTTCACAATTACTGGCTGTTTATGGGCATCAGAGTAAAATGTGCTAATTGTTAAAATTAAGGATGGTAATAGTATTTCCCAGTAATAAGCAATAATTAGGACACCTTAGTAAAGTTGTTACATGCCATTAGTCCTTGTCTGTTTCCTGTTTTATTTTGAAATCCTTACCTGTCTTGTCTCTTCAGTTCATTATCCACACCTGCTCCCCATTACTCACCTGCCCCTGAATCCCTCATCAGTCTCGTCTCTATATCTGCCGGTCCCCTTCCTTTGTTCTGTGTCGATTCACACTGCCAGTTGCCTGTTTGCCTGTGTTCCTGCCTGCCTACCTGTATCTCACGGAAGCTAATGGTGTGTTCAATAAGCCATTGAACTGCTCCAGTCTGCCTGTGCTGTCTACGTTTGGGTCTCATCCCTACAACCGACATTAACAGTTGTCACTTAGAAATGCACCCTGTTGTGTTGATCTGCGTAATGATAGTGGTAGAATTAATTGAGTCAGTGGCGATAAATGGCTGCGCACTGATCATCCTGTGACTTTCAGATCATTGATTTGTCCCTTGGTCTTGGCTAATAAGATGCTGTTAGTAGAGGACAGGGTGGCAGTGGTTATTCAAACCTAAGCCACTTAATGCAACTGTTATTGGTTTAATCAGCTGCAGCCAAAGGAACAGCTAACACTATCGAACACAATTAACATGGGGATATTTTGTTAGTTATTAGTAGCAGTAGCGATAGTAAAAGTAGTATTTATGTTTTAATTTGACTTATTTCACTAGAAGATTTAAATAATTCTAAGTAGCAATGTGTCAAAATCCTGTACGTATGTGAAAAAATCCCTCAAAGAAATGGTCTTAAGAATAAGCCTTTTTTATGTCACAATAGGAAAAGTGTAAATACAAAAAATAATAAAATGAATGATGGTGGAACTCCATTTAGCTGCTTCAGTTTCAGCTTCCTGGTGTTTCACATGCTGGCTCACTGTCGGCCACTTAAATAGAGCAGAGCCATTGAAAATGCTGTTCACAACACCTGTGCTTTTCCTACTATGACATGTCTTATATAGTTTAATTATGTCTGTTCCCGATCTTGAGAATGCAGTGGTCGACCTAAAAATCAAACATTTCCACAAAAAGCTTACTGGCAATTTTATGTCTGTAGAATAAGATTAATTTGTCTGTAATATAAGTAGCTAATATTTGCTCCTTTAAACTCCCACAACTCTCCATTTAATAGTCCCGCTGACATAATACTTAACACTGGTTTTTTGACTTCCCAGCATACATTGTATTTGGGGTGAAATTCCCCAGAAAGCCTTCCTTCTACTAATTTGATGAAAGTTATAGGAGGCTTGTTACGTGTGTTTTTTATACATGTGTCTCAGATAACTCTGTAAATACAAACAAAGACGAATTCCGGGGGGGGGTGTTAACAAAGCAGGTTTAACAATCTCTGAGTCAAACCCTGAAATCTGAGTTGAGTTCCAGAACAGCTGATCTGAGTTAGTTCACTCTGAGTTAAGTGCGTGCATGACGACTATAAAAAGCTATCAACGGAGCGCCGATACTACGATTCACCATGGCAACGGTCGAGGAAATAAGGTCGCCCTACTTCACCTCACTGGAGTTAGATATTCCGATACGTGCTTATGGCAGGTATCGGCACATTTTCAGAAGTAACACGGCTGCAGCGGCACAGGAGAGACAAATGGCGTGGGACAGAATTGCTGCCTGAGTGGAAGCGTACGTTTGAATCCAGTAGCCTATTCATTTAACCTCACTTTCTTTCAGTATTACAGGTGAAATTGTGGTGGAATGTTAATTGCTAAAAATCTATTTTCATTTAGGTGCAATCCCACGGGCACAAAGCGCACTTGGCAGTAGCTGAGAATGAAATATGAAAACCATAGTTCAAACAGGCAAGACATATTTTGCTTGGGCCTATAGGCTCATGATTTTACCTCACTTTGGTTTTAATCATATTTGACATATTAAACTAAGTAAATATTATTCGGCTGTTAGTTCAACTTGCAGTAGCTTTAACCCCCAGCATAAAGCAGGTTTTAACACATATAAATGTCTTCTCGCCTAATATCCTGCTTAGTAGCTGAACATTTGAGTTTCTTTCAGCTAACAGAAAGAAGGCAGAGGCTCTCAGGATGGGTGGAGGGCCACCACCTCTGACAGAGGCAGAAGAGCTGGCCCAGAGCCATAACACTGGGCGAAGGCGTCCCTGGAGGGAGCTCATCTGAGCCACTCACCCCCAGGACACAAGTGTCTACATAAGATGTTAGTGTGTGTGTATGTATGTATTCCTCTGTTGGGTTTCATCTATCCTAACTGTCACTGGTGGTGGTATCTGCCTTGTTGAGCCTCCTGCCACAACAGAACCTTTTGCAGTTGTAAGTACTCAATACTCCGGAGATTTTGTATAATATAGTAGTTTAAAGTGCACAGGAGCACAGGAGGCTCATCTTCATCACAGGATGTTGATGACGAAGACACGTTGCCTGCTGCCACAGAGGGATTCTGAAAGGCCTACAGAGGGGATACATCTTCATATTATGTGTGATAGCTACTGAGCGTTCTCTCCCATTTTAATTATTTTTTGACATGCTTGTGTGGAATTGAGTTTGAAATGTACACTGCACATTCTTATCCTTTTTAACAGAGCATGACTGGGCATCACCAGGAGGGAGGGTCCATCAGCCTAAACGGCACACAGATTAGCACAGTGAGATGTTCAGTAAATTCCAGGTTAATTCTGCATGTAGAATTTAATGCTGTCCTCATGGTTTCCCAGTTGCCGGTAAAGAAGCTGTACAAAATGTGGAGATGGTGTACTGGAGCAGCAGACTAGAAAGGCATGGTCACGGGTGAATAGTTAGTTGTTGGAACAATATAAAAATACTAATTGTTGCTTTTGTATTTGTAGGAAATGAAGAAGGCCAAATGAAATGTGAATGATTTGTCTTTTTTCACTGCTGGGGTTGGTGGTAGCTTAATCTGTTAAGTGATTCTGTCGAATGATGTCTCGGACAGCTCTTCCATCCGGGACATGTGCAGGGTGGATGGGATGTTCTTCCTCTGGGCTGTTCATTTGTACAGAAGGGTGTTGCTCTCCTCTAATTGTGGCAATATTATGGAGAACACAATGTCACGTTCCCTCTCTGGGGCAACCCTGAGTTTACGTGGACACTGGAACTGGGCTTTGAGGATGCATATTGTCTTCTCAACCCGCTCTCTCTTCTCAACCTGGGCCACATTTAAATGCTGTTGGGGGCCCGAGCTCATGGTCAGGCTAAGGGGAACCCTCTGTTGCCAAGAGCTTGACTTACCATGTGCAAATCTTCTGCTCAGGGAACACTCACAATATATTCATGAGTCATGCATGGAGCCGGGCCACTTGGCTTTAAAATTGGTGATCCAGTGCTCTGCATCACATATGATCTTGACAGCGCAGAGAATTAGATATTAGTTGCACTGTATTGTGATGTGTAGTCTGTCTTCTTGTAAGTCAGTAGTCAGTGTACCTGCACATTAATGCTGTGGTCTGCTTCATTAACTGAAGGAGAAAGTGATAGGGATGTGTGTGCCACCGATGCAGCCTGACACAAAGGGAAACATAAAAACTACTAACTGATCCCAGTCTGAGGTTGCAGCAGAATGTCACGAGCAGAATCTTAAATATTGTGATTAACTTCAACTGACTTCTACATTGGTCACCTGCAATCCTGTGGAATTCTTCTTTGATGGGCATTAGCGGTTTGTGCCCACTAAAATGTGCACTTTTCTTATGGCTCCACAGTTGCTTTGTTCTATGTCGGCAATGTAATATAGGAAACTTCCATTGGCAGAACGAGCAACACAGAGAATTTGCTTTGATTTGAGAGCATGTCCATGGTGTGTAATAGAGATAAGGCCGGAGAATGTTGTTCGAATAAATTAGAGACTGATGAAAAACGGTAACGTTGGATTAAGTAGTTATCAGGGAATGATAGGACATCTAACTGGGGTCTCAAAATCCTCTACCGACGTAAGGCTATGCGAATTAATTCGGCTTCAACACTGACTGAGTTAACAAGGAAAGGACACCTCATGTCCGACAGCAGTTTCAAGCTCAGCGGGAGGAGGAGATAATGAGAAACTCAGGGTTGTTTAAAGAGAACCCGCCAGTGAGCAGGTTAGGTTCACAGAGTCTGTTACTATGGTAACTTACCCAGAGTTTGAGTTACCTCTCTTTCTGGAATGGAAAACCCAGAGTTTTCTCTCGTCTCAGGGTTAACAAACTCAGAGTTTTCACCGAACCCACTTTCTGGAATACCACCCTGCAGATATCAATCCTAGTCCTAAAGTCCTAACTGCAGAGACCTCTGGAGCCCTCCTGGATCATGTCTATGCATGGTACAAATTCTAAGAATAAGGGCAAAAGGCAACATTTACTGAGGAAAATGTAGGTGTGCTTGCAGTGGGAAATTGAAAACGTTTGCAGTTGAAACATTTGAAATAGTTGAAATATTGAAAGACGTTGAAGTAAATCCAATATGTGAAAGAGGCTGAATAAAGTGAAAGTAAGACACACTTAAGACCAACATTTTACTTTATATTTAATCCTTTTAATATATTTTTCTTTATACATACCAGCCCTGATCATTTTTCAAAGTAGAGGAAATTCTGCTTTATGGGTTGAATTCCTGTTCGTTGATACTACTGTATTCTCCACATAGATCTACAGTATATTCTAGTCAAATAAAATCATATAACCACCTTAAGACCACAACAGTTTAAATTCTGAACTCAATGACATCCACTTAAATCACACACTTCATCACCTTCCCGTATGGTCTGCTCCTTTTAAAAGTGAGGTGCAAGTGTTGGAATTGATGGAATGCATTGAGAGACATTTCAGTCTTTTATCTGTTCATAATGCAGCATAGGCAGCCATGACACCTAACCCAGATAAATATTATAATTATCACTTCTGCCTCTCACAGCTCACCCGTCTGCCGATCGTCTGTCGCATCCATCATGACTACACATACACAGGAATGCGCGCACATACACAGGAATGCGCGCGCACACACACACACACACACACACAGAGTTTTGATCCATCACATCTGTATCCATCATAGCGCGTCAAAGTGAGATTTAGTGCAGCGCCCTGGCGGGGTAACCGCACTGTGGGTGAGTCCATATTAAATTGTCTACTGAAGTGGGCCAGATTGTGTTAGGCCAGTCTATCCATTCATCTACACTAATGGCCTTCCTGCCTCCATCCATTTCATGAGCTGGAGAGTGAAGAGAGAAGGGGAGAGGGCTCAGGAGAAGAACAGAGGGGAAGAGGAGAAATGAGTGAAGTGAGAAAGGAAAGGATTTTAAAAGTAGAAAGGGAAAGGTGGTTAATAAGAATCATAATGGAAAAGGAGATAAATGAGAGGAATCACAAACATGGACTATACATGAAGAAATGCATGGGTAGGCTGTGACACCGAATTACGTAATTATTGTTTTGGGTCACTATATGCGATCATTGTTATTTCGTTTGTCAGGGGTTTAAGTGGACAAGCCTGCAGCTCCTTGTGTAAGAGCAATATGGACAAAACAAGACCTAATGGAATGAAACGGCACGCCATGTACAGTACATAGCAGCAGCTATACTAACAAGGTTCTATGGTAATGAGCTTCAGGGGCCGGAAAACACACATGCATGAGTGGACACGCACACACACACACACACACACACACCACCACAATGTGCTGAGACACTATCAGCATGCTCTCATTTTGCCATTACCACTATTAACTGTTTGCTTCTATGGCAACAGTGTGATTTATTTCCCAATTAAGAGTTAGTGAACTTGCTTACTTAAAACCAGTAATATCAAGCCGCACATAAATTACCTTCAAGCATAATGTGGCCTATTTGCTATAAAAAAAACAACAACCAAAACAACAAAGGAATATCACCGCCTCGCATCTCCCAAACAAGCAGACGCCCATATCAAGTTTTTGCACGAGAGAAAATATTCTCTAACAACAGTGTGCCACATACTACTTGGCAATTAATGTGCTTGCTAGAAATGATGAAATTCAGTGGGCTTCACATCCAATAACAACCTTTTATCATCCATCTAGCTTAAAATTAAGATGAACAATACGCGGATGCATGAGAGAGTCGGCAGGCAGGTGGGAATGTAATGGAATCAATTGGGCAAACACTCGTGATTTATACTCTGTGTTGATAACAAAGAAAGCTTAATTTACTTTCTTTTTCCCCTCTTACTGATATAATTTGTTTCTACTGTTTATGCACTGATAACATATGAATCCCATTCCCTCCTGTGACATATAAATCGAGCAGCAGGGCCTGTCTTCATATTTCTCTGAGTGCACGTGTGCGTATGTGAGCATATAAAGCAGAAGTAATAGTTAACGATTAATTCTGACTATAAAATGTTAATGCATACGTTAGCGCTGATCCATAAACAGGAAGGCAATTTCTGCATGTATCTGGTTGGAGTAGATTATGCTTTCTGTTTGTACGTGTGTTTCTGTGTGCAATGTGTCTTCATGTTGACATCTATGGATGTGTTTATGCGAGCGGGAAAAAAGGGCCTCGTCGAACATTCTCCTGTGAAGAAACCTCCGTCCCTCTCTCTTTTTTTTGTGCTCCCCTCATTCCCTCTCCCTCTCGCTCACTGCAGTGTTATTGAGGAGTAGAACTCGTCTGGCCCTCATTAATGTCCCTGGCATTCGCGTGGCTCTGCATCTCTCTTCGCCTCTCCCCAGCCTCTTACGGCTTCATCCCACATTCTACCCATGCCATCCTCGTACGCGCAACACTAGCAGCCTTCAACTGCAATTAGTAGTATTAGTGTTATCATGCATTCACACACACACACACACACACACACACACACACACACTGCAGAAGCATTTAGGTCCAGATCTTTTTTATGCCCAGCACCACTCTTCCCGTCCTTCACCTCTGCAACTCTCTAAATAATGATGGACTTCTTGGACAACAATTAGACAGAGTTAATAAGCATTCAGTTGGTCTAGGGAAGCACTGTGATGCCATGCGCCCTTCCATTAGCGGTTTATTATGAGCCTATTCACAAGTGCAATACTTGAGGACCCCTTCAAAACAAAACATTGTTTTACCATAAATAATGTCTCTGTACATGACCTCAAAAGAACTGTACTCGTAGGAGTCAGCATACTCACAGGTTAGGATTTTGGCCTTCCACTATCTCGTCCTTGGAGATGGGGTAGAGACCCTCGTATGTCCGCTCCTCCCCTGAGCCGTGGATGTCGTAGGAGTTCATCATGTTGATATTGGGAGGGAAGTAAGACCAGGGGAGGAGAGCCTCACCTCCTGACAGCAATAATATCATGTCTAAAATGAAAAGTTTGTATTAAGACTGTCTATACACATATGGACAGCTTAACAGTTTAGCTCTGTAGATAAATGATAAAGGACAAAGCTCCACTTCTAGGTAATTTTCTGTAGTACTATCAAGGAAGGACAACTGAGGAGATGAAGCAGAAAAATAATTGAATCAAGATAAGACCTAACAGAGTTAATAAGCATTTAGTTGGTCTAGGGAAACACTGGGATGCCATGCACCCTTCCATTAGGGCTTTATTATGAGCCTATTCGCTTCATTTAAGCTTAGTGGACTGACACAACACAGCTCTGTTGGCGTATTGTCATACTTTCTGACTGGTTAGCCTTGGTCATTGTGGAAAATAGATTAGGGGTTAAGGTTGCAGGCACTTTGGTGAGCAGGTAAGAAAGTTCAACACGAACACTGATCAAAGTTTGCTTCTGTTTGTGCGATATGGTATATTGGAAGCCTTCCATACTCGGAATGTGTACCCGCACAGTGTTGATAAGTTCTATCGCTTTGTACAATCTGATGCTGTTTTTGGCGTTAGCCTGCAAAGGCCTGCAAGTTGTGCCAGTATCTTATTAGCTCCAGTATGAATCTTTCATTTAGGTTTCTATCACAGAACCCTTAAAACTAGGCAAAGTCATTACCGTTTTCACTTCTTCAATCTCTGGCTCTTTTCATGTTCCGAGATCAGTCCTTTATCCCTCGCGTTCTATTTTTCATCACAACTTTATCCTCATTCATACCCTCAAACACTCTTTAAACTTGAAGAAATGAGACCCACATCTCTTTGAAAAAAAATAAAAAAAGGAACTAGGTCTGGGGTGATCACCAGAAAGTTTTCTGACATGCAGAATCACCCTTAAGCTGGTGTTGAATGTTTTAGAGCAGGCTGGTCTCTTTTTCTGAGGGGGATGAGACGGCTCTTGTGTCTGCTTGTCTGCCGGGCTTTGGCGGCAGAGGAGAGGCTGCTACCTGTTCTGCGCTCCTCTCTCATCTCTTCACACTAATTAGAGAGAACTGGGTTTAAGTCTTAGTGGGGACACACATCCTCTGCCTGCGCATAGGTGGGTGTGCGTAGTCATATGTAGTCATCGAAGTGCTTTATGAAGATCCTGGTTTCGTCTTAAATGTGTCCACAAACATATTTTTAGGTCAACATTTTATTAGATGTGCTGGTGGAAAACAATGTGCCAACTCTGTGTGCATGTGAATGGTGTGCCGTGTGCTGTGCGGTGGCAAGGCACCGCAGGCGATGATAAGGAGGGGGCTTAAGCAGTGGGCTCTCTAGGCCTAATCACTGCACACATTTCAAAGGCGAGGATGCCAATTAAAACTGATAGGGCTCAATATGGGCTTTTGGGCTGCCACAGCGAAGAGCAACACATCCAACATGAAAATCAATCGCCCCCTCCCTGTCTCCTGGTCAGGAGAAGAGGTTTGTTTGCCAGTGTTCCGAGAGGAGTCTCTGATAAATACACGGGCTCTACAAAGAGCGGTAGCAGTGGCAAGGGGGGGGGGGTAGACTCGTGGGGTCATGGAGAGAAGACAGAGATTTGTGAGACCCCAATCATCGTGTGTGTGCTGGGGATCAGAGGGTCTGTCATCTCAACTCCTAAAAGTAGGTGGAAAAGTAAGTGATAATTATATCCCATGATTTTTTATTAAGAAAAAATTCCCCTCTCGCCCCTTCGGGCGGTCTGTTCCTCCTTCAAGCTCGGGTCCTGGGAGCTTGAGGGTCTTGCACAGTATCTTAGGTGTTCCCAGGACTGCACTCTTCTGGACAGAGATCTCAGATGTTGTTCCTGGAATCTGTTGGAGCCACTCTCCCAGTTTGGGGGTCACAGCCCCGAGTGTTCCGATTACCACGGAGGGGACCACCGTTGCCTTCACTTTCCACATCTTCTCTAGCTCTTCTTTCAGCCCTTGGTATTTCTCAAGCTTCTCCTGTTCCTTCTTCCTGATGTTGCTGTCGCTTGGGATTGCTGCATCTATTCACTTCTGCCTTCTTCTGCTGTTTGTCCACCACTATTATGTCCGGTTGGTTCGCGACATCACAGTTTGTCAGTCTGTATCTGGAAGTCCCTCAGGATCTTGGCTTGGTCATTTTCAACCACCTTTGTAGGTGTATCCCATTGTGACCGTGGGACTTTGTCCTTCAATGATGGTTCCAGTGCCAGGGGCCATTTTCTCTGTAGAATGAGTAGTTTTGATATTTTAAGAATACATTGTGGTAATAATTACATATTTTGTTGTACTGGTACTTAAAGGATGTGATTCTCCCACCACTGCAAACCCCCTCATATAACTTTCAGCAAGAAAACTAAAACAGCATATTTCTCAAAATGAACCATTATTTTAATAGATAGACATGACACTGAAACATGATCACACATCAGTGAAATACAGTTAAAGTGACATTTGTCAAAAAATCACAGAGAAAAACAACTGACAATACACTTCACCAGCAATACGTAAACATATTTAATTGTAAAAGGAAATCAATAAAGGGTAGTGGAATGATTGCAAAAAGATCGAATGACAGTACAGCACTAATTCGAGAGCTCAAGCATGTATCTCTGAAAAACAGATTTCTCACTTCTGTGGCGTGTCTATGATTGTTTGTGTGTGTGTGTGTGTTGCTTCACAGTCAGGGCAAAGAATCACAAGAACCTGCTGTGTTTATCTCAGTGAAGTGAAACGCGCAGGCTACACAGGAGCTGAATGTCAAAGTGAGCATTTCTTGCCACCATCCACAGTTTAACTGCTGTAGGTCACACTCTGCCAAGGCAAATTAAGGTGAAGTCCAATACCTTGTGGTGTGTGTGTGTGTGTGTGTGTGTGTGTGTGTGTCTGTGTGCTTGTACAGATGTGTGTGAATGCTAATACGCTCCGACAAGCTGATAACATATTTCTTGTCATATCGTTTGACATCATTAACTAATAAAGATTGATTGCCCTTTGTTCCCCGTCAATGAGTGTTTGTACTATTGCCCTGCCGCCACGGTGTGTATGTGTGTGTGTGTGTGTGTGTGTGTGTGTGTGCAAGAAAGAGAGAGAAAGCTCAAGGCTTTCCCTTCCACAGATCAGAGTCTGGCTGGACCCAACCTTCTCCCATGATGCTTTGCAGGTGGAACTTTTGGAAATACTCCAGGCGGTGGCTAAGAGGCAGAGAAAGTTTAATATAGGAGGCGTAAAACTCTCACACAAACATACATTCATACACACACAAATTCTGTACGTCACATTTTTGAGTGCAATAACTTGTGTTTGCTAATAGCTGAAAAATCTAAGTGCAAGTCCTCCTGTCCAATACTTTGCTATACACACTTGTTTTTGAAATTTTGGCATACATGCTTATAAGTGCGGTGGCGAAATTTTTAAAAATAAAAAGGGCCACTCCACTGATTTCACACATGAAGGTCAGTTTACTCATCACGAGATAGTGATGTCATTAGAATGATGTGAGCATATAACAGTAAAGGGAAGTCTAACGAAAAGGTGCCATGGGGTTGCATTATGGGAAACGTAGGATGCAGTGTATTTGGAGCTTGACCCAAAATAGAGGTTAACAGTCAGGATATCTCGACCTCTGCTGCTTTGATTTTGACCACTCTTTTATAAATCTGTCTCTCACAAGTCCCCAACTTTGCGGAAATGCAATGCTTGAAGACCCCTTCAAACCAACTGTTTTACCATAAATACTGTCTCCGTACATGACCTCAAAGAACTGTACTCGTGGGAGTCAGCATACTCACAAGTTGGGTTTTTGGCCTTCCACTATCTCGTCCTTGGGGATGGGATAGAGGGCCTCGTATGTTCGCTTCTCCCCTGAGCCGTGGATGGCGTAGGAGTTCATCATGTTGATATTGGGAGGGAAGTAAGACCAGGGGAGGAGAGCCTCACCCATCCACCTGTCTCCTGTGATTGTGGCATTAAACACCATGGGCAGTTGTTGCTGGAGAAAGAATTTCAAGACAAAATAAGAGATCCTTAAACACCTCCCTCAAAGCCCCCTTCAATAACACCCTAGATGACTGCCTACCTGGAATGCTTGACCGACTCCTGACAGCAATAATATCAGGTGCTGTCCATGTCTAAAATGAAAACAGTTTGTATTAAGACTGTCTGTACACATATGGACATGGATGCTACAACAGTTTAGCTCTGTACTCACGGACACAGCTCCACTTCTAGGTAATTTTCTGTAGTACTATCAAGAAAGAAGGACTCCACGACTGAGGAGATGAAGAAGAAAAATAATTGAATCAAGATACGACCTTTTATCCTACATTAATAAGCTGTTTGAAAGGTGTTATTGGCTTCTCCGGCACCTATTCCAGAGAAAACAAGACAATAATTAAATAATATGAGGCATTTATTTTAAGTTACAGTTTAACACTATTATGTAAAAAATGACAGATACATAAACTTTCAAATAAGATATAAAGGCCAGCACACCCGCTTACCTAGCAGCCTGCTATTATCTATTTAGATTACAATGGGGTTGGTTTCCAATCTAATAAGTAACATTAATGAGGCCAAATATGTGGGGCTCATTAACCGGAAATCGAACCTGCTTAAGGTCAATTAGATAGGATTGTTATTACTCAAGCTCATCACGGGGTTTAATTGCTGTGTCACCATAATAATGATAATGCAATTACTATTATGGCCTCATAAACAGAGACCGTCCCTAGTCTCTCCAACCGCATTGAACTAGGAATTTTTATTTTTCAGCTTTTAGAGTGGCCTAAAATTGCGTTATACAGACTAAATCCCTAAATCGTGACTGAAATAACAACCTTACAGTAAGTGCAAGCATTGGGAGGTGGGAACCATAATCTATTACAAAAGGGTCATAAATGCGACCCAACGACATACTATAACTTGTAAATTAGTGAGCTTTAGAGGCGCTGCTAGGCGGTTCAGCTAAACTAAGCTAATCATCACAGCTGCTTCATATTGGCAAACTCATATGAGGATGGTGTAGATCTTCTCATCTAACTCTTCACAAGAAGCGGAATACGCACATTACCCAAAATGCTGAACTATTTTCAATTAGCGATACATTCAAACAAAAACAAGTTATAATGCGATTCATTACATTTTGTACTTGCGTAATACTATTAAAATATTTTGGTAAAAATGCTATTTGAACCCTCTCTGTGGGAATTAGTCTTCAACTGATTAAGAAATTAAAGATTTCTTAAATGGAGACTCATAGAATACTTTACTACTAAGGGTTTATTTAATTTGCCAATGTGACTCCATATCACATTCAATTACATCATTATTTGTGTCTTCTTTAAGATCACACTTTTGAAATCACTTTATTTATAGACATCCATCGTGGGTTTGTCAGTAAATCCCTCAAAGCTCTTGCCACAGACATATTTGCACGTCTACGAAGCTGTTTAGTCCAGTGCCATAAATAAAGCATCGCTTAAGCCGCTACCCCTCCTACTGACCTTCATAATCCCAGAGTCCAGGGAAGGGCTGACTGGGGGGCCCTGCAGGAGCTCCTGGGTCACCGAAGAAGGGGCCAAACACCTCTATCTTCAGGCCTCCTTGCCCAGGAGAGAAAACGATCCTGGTGGGGTCATGGTTCACGGGACTGCTGTCCCAGGTGTCCTGGATCAAAAACTGCATTTGCGTAAGAGGACTGGAAGAAGAAAAAAAAAAATCAATCAGAATGAGATTCCGCTACGTGACCACGGTGACACAGTGCAGCATTTGCAAACTTACAGAGACGCACAGCATAGCAGAATGTGAATCAGTGTCATAAACTGTAGGCCACGAGATGCCCCCATGTTGTCAAAGCTCTGGAGCCCCACTGCCAACTGTGCTCCAGCTGAGCTCGTCGTGTCCTAACATACTCACGGTCCGGCTCTTTAAGCCGTCTGTTATCAAATCAGGTTTATGTTCTGTTACTGAATAACTTGTCAAGATAGAACAGGACCCTGAGGTCTTTTATTCAAGCAGTAGAATTGACTTCCTGATATGGAAAACATGGGACTGATCAAATTGAACTTACTTGGCGTCCAGGTTGTGTTTTTCAGATTAGACTTGGTTTCAATTCTTGACAAACTACTAACAGCATTATGCAACGTTATGATAACTCAACTCGTACTTTGTTAGCAGATCATGTGACCAGGTGGCTGCGAGCTATGCATGTTATACCCATAACGTCGTGTTTGTTACTTTCTGACGAACCAGAGACGGTCGTGCGCGTGAAAATATAATCTCTTTACACTTGAAAAAATGTCATATGTGACACTCGAACTGAAACTAAAAGATCATATTTCTTGAATTGACAAAACCTTCCAAATATCTCCGACCGGAGCTTCCCGACCCAGAGCGGAACCGTTGACCACTTACGCTGTTGTACAGACGGAACAACTTCCGCGGTGCACATCTTCATTGCCATTGGTTGGCATTTGTTTACTTCAAAACGGACGGCGGAACCGATTTTTAAAGTCAAAACCCCACTTGTGATTTAGTATTTTTAAACCTCCAAATGTCAGATAACACCTTTGTCTAACTCCGAAGCGTCCCGTCTCTCTGGGAAGATGTTGTGTTGCACGTCGGCCATTTGCTTAACACATCCAAAGGTTCAGTTAGCTGAGATTGATTAGCTGCCCCGGCTAACGCGGTCTTCACCAGGTAACTACAGGTAACGCAAGCTAGCTCGCTGTTACATGGTGTTTTTTTTAGCAGCTTTGTAACGTCGTTAGGTTGTCAGAAGCCATGAATGTCGCTGTTGAAAGATATTTTTTTAAGCTCTCTCTCTCTTTGACACTCTGCATTGAAATAACTTCAATTTTAGCGTTCGCGTTTAGTTTGTTATCGTTTTTAATTTGCCATCGCACGTTGTTTTGCTTCTATTTAGACCACGCCTTCAGCATGGAAGCGGAAGTTGAGTTTTTACGTGATCAAGGTAAGGACAAAGCAGGGATGTCGGCATAAATATGTCAAATAAAATAGAATCAAGGCTATTACCTGTTGTAATTGGACAGCACAGTCCAGCACAATGAGTGAGGCGACGCTTTCAGGCCTGTTCGTCTGCTGTAATGTCATATTCATGACAGTGACAAATCCAAGGAAACTCTAATGGACTATATGAGATCTTCTGATTAAATACTTTTACTCTTCTGCCTAAAGTAGGACTCGATGTTCACACCCAGATCTTTGGGTTGGTTGGGACCAATTTCCTACTCTTCATGAATACATGCCTGTAATTCCATGACTTTGTGTGTCTGTCTTTCTCCTCATGTGCATCTTGTTTAGTGTATCCATCTCTAATCTTTGCTCCGTTCTTGCATGCTTTTTTCCCTGTCACTTATGTTAATGATCTCTAATTCTTTTAAAAGTTTTGAATAACACTGAACTGTATCTAAGGTCTAGCCCAATTTATGACTGCTCTCAGCAGAAGCACTAGATATTTGTTAGCAAACTAGACAAATTTAAAATTGCACATGTTCAATAAAACTAACACCAGTTGCTCAGTGATTTATAATAAATCATCATAACTCTCATGACACAGGCAGCTGTTGATAACATTACGAACCAAACATGTTAATACTGTTAATAAAGGATGAAGGTGGAACCTAGAATCTGCACCATTTAGCATTGAGCAGCAGAATGTGACAGTATGTATAATAACACAGTTCTAGGATGTAATTTTGATCTCAAACATTTTGATTTCTATGTTATGGGCCCAGTAGGTTTTCTTTCATGGGGCCCCAAAATCTCTGCTTTCAGTCAAGCACTGCTGCCCATTGTAATGCTCTTTTTATACTTTCACTATAACTGATGAGTGGTAATATTTAAAACTAGGTCCCCATTTGTGAAAATTAGCATATTCAAAATAGCCCAGTTTGGTGGGGAAACTCTGAATAGTGGAGCAACATGAGTGTGTTGTGTGTGTGTGTGTGTGTGTGTGTGTGTGTGTGTGTGTGTGTGTTTGCTTGCTTTCAGTCCATAGGTTAAGTTCTACTCTCAGCCAGTATCCATATGGGCACCACACTCAACCCACATCATCTCAGGTACAAAGACATCTTCAGAAACATCCATAAACTGACAAAGATTTGGCCCATTATTTGGTATCATCAGTAAACAGTTTGTGCTTATTTATTTGACTTTGTTAGATTATTGAACAAGATATACCATACCGTACATGGGGATTTTGATTCTTCTCTGTAAACCTTCCATCTGTATTTTATTTAGTTGGAAAGGAAACAGACTATTTAGTGAAATGAACTACAACTGGACATCCCATAGTGCCACCCTGACCTCCCGCATCTCTCATGTTCATCAGGTTGAGGAAGCAAGACGGGCAGAGTCTCCTGCACCCTGGATGTCAGATGGAAGGTCGGTCACAATAAAAGTCTTTATTTACTTTTATTTAAACAACGCTCTGTTGATATGAGTGCACTGGAGAGCAAATCTTGTGACATTCTTCATCAACGTTGCAGTGTAATGGCTCCTCTCATAGCGGAGTATGATCGGCACATGGATGAAATGACTGAACAGCTGCAGAGATACCAGGTGACAAACACTGAAACAACACACAAATGCAATTCGGACAATGCAAATAGATATTTTAACTTGCAGACATCAAATATCTTGACTTCATTTATGGAAATAGTGTTTATATACTGTATAAATATACTAAAATAATGGGATGTTTAAATTTAGGCTCTCAAAATATAGAGCTGCTTGATGAATATATTTGTCTGAGTCTGTTTTAATGAGAATGCATTCTAAAGAATGCTGATTTTTTGTCATTTTTAGTCGTGTGTTACATTTCAGAGGTGCAAAGCTGGACTTAAATTTGATTGCAGGTTCATGCTATTTAATAACACTCAGTGTTGCTCCACTTGTTTGAATCAACAGACTCTGATGACAGACGTCAAAGTGAAGTTGGCGAGGGTTGTCGAGGAGAACGACAGGTAGAAAACCTCGACTGGTGTCAACGTATGGAGAGTAGTTAGACAAGAGGACACAAAAGCAATCACTTATCACAGTAGTCCACATCAACCAAGCTTTTCTGTCATGAGAGATGTTCTTGGAGAATTTCAGATATGAATTGGTTGCTAGCTGAATTATTAAACATTGATTGAGTATGATTTTATTTGTATGCCTCACCAGAAATAAGGTAACACTGAGAAGTGCTCGTTGAGTGGTGATGTTAGTCGGTTATTAGTTGGGTCTTTGTTTATCATCAGTGCATCTTGACCATTTACATTACAGCCAAATAAAGTGTGCTTGGTTGACTTTAATTAAAGGGTGACTCCGGTATTTTCAACAACTACACAACCTCTCGCGAGACGTTTCCTTCAGCAAGACTCCTGTTTCTGGTTAAACAAAAAGAATCTTGCGCTTTAACAAAAGGGGTTAGGGTCTCTGTAGGGATCATTTCCATAATGTTGTCAGACACTTAGAATAACAGTCTGAGCCTGTCAGTGGTAAAAACAAGCACTTTTAGTGGCCTTACTTGACGGGCGCAGTTGCCCCAAAGGATTACATTGCAGCCAATTTGTGGGTACCTGCTGATGGGATCTAGTGGACCGTTTCCAAAACCTTTGATAACTATTGGTCAAATAGACTCCAAAATATGTAAAAAAAATAGGGCCCAGGTTTTAACAATACCAGAGTTTTCCTTTAAGGTTGTGATATTTTATTTACTATATTTTATTTATCTGCAATTATTATTATTTCAAGAAATGAATCGTTCATTGTCAACCCCCACCTTCGCCAGGCTGCATGCAGAGCTGAGGGAGTCTGTTGAGAAGCAGCTCCTTGCCCTGCCGGTGGCTTCGGGAGTGGAGGGCAGCACTCTGGAGGAAGAAGCAGTCATCCGAAACCTCCAAGAACAGGCCCAGCTGTCCGAACAGGTCTGCACATGTCCACACACGATGTCTAAACCTATGTAGATTAAGTCCACATTTACAATTGTATGTTTATACTGGTCGTGTAATTTGTTGTGCTGTGTCATGGTGTCATCTAAAGGAATTCACTGACACTGTGGCAAATATGCTTGTTTGCTGTCTGACTGGGAGTTAGATGAGAAAAACAATACTAATGTGTTTGCTCCTGTGCATTCGGCTTAGAGATTTCTTCCAAGCATGTTTAAGACCGTCGCTATGTAACTGAACTGCTGTTTAGCGAAAATGCTAAATTCGCAGTAGCACAAGTGGCGAAGAGTCAACAAAGTGACAACAAAGTGACTCAGTAATGTGCGTTATACAGCATTATTTACCCAAAGGTGACTAACATTAGTTACTATAAGGCTGTAACTGCAAATCCTCCTAGTGCATCGAAATGAGTGCATTCAGCTTTTTATTTGTAAGAGGAAGAGTGTGTCATTTCTTCTTTCTGATGTTACACAGTCTTGCTTTAAATGGGCTCAGTACAAAGACTGGGAGCGGAGGGAAACGCTCTTTCAGACAACTTTTCAACTGCCTTATTTGCATGTTGTATCTTGTGTATTTTACACATGTAGCAACAGAAAACAAGACATAGTTTTTTATTGAGTAGTTGGCTGGCGCGTCGGAGCTATTAGCTGACAACAGCAGCAACAACAGCTGGTCCCAGTGGCTTTTCACAGCACTGCCCTAGTAATGAAGTTGCCCTATTTGCACACTTTCATAACTGAACACAACCCCTGTGATTTTTAAATTTACTGTTGTTTCACATCTCTTGCTAACAAAATACATCATAAAAATTTGAGCATTTTGGAGGTGCTCTCATTTACGGAGTCCAGCTGTTTTGTGTGCCTGTTCATGCACCAGGTTGTCAGTCTTTCTTCTGAATGCAGGATGGTTGCTATTGTTCCTGTCGTGTAACTCCTAGTAAGTAAGCAACATTTCTTTAACATGCATGGATGTGCATGAGTGTGTATGAACGTTTGTGCGTATTTTAACATTCAGGAGCGGATGCAGGCCATGGAGCTGTGGCAGGCAGCAGCCCAGGAGCTGGACCGCCTCCAGCAGGTCTACCAGAAGACCATCTCTGATGGACAGATCCACGATGCTCAGAGACTGCAGCTCAAGGTCCAGTATTCCCACAATAACATGCAGAGCCTGCACATTACCAGTACATCAGCCTTTCTCCACTAGATGGAGCCATTTTGCTGGAAATTAGGTTCATTAGAGCAGTTTGGCCTCCGTTAATTCTTGACATAAGCAAGAGGCAATTACAAGCAGTTAACTTTTATTCAATGACTCTTTTTTTTTTCTCCCTTCTGCAGGATCAGCTTGTTCAGCTCCAGCAGCACACACACAATCTTCAAGTGGCCAACCAGAAACTGGAATTGGTAAGTGATGGTTAATTAAAAGCATGTTAAATTATTGCCTCCTAATTAGCCATGGGATCGAAATGCCGAGCACTTCTCCGAAATTAACCTTGCTCTAATAATGAGTCTTGTAACTAAGTGAATCGGTTTCTAAATCACTCTGGTAGTCGGCCAGAGCTTTCTAGGTTGTATAATGGACTGTCAGCACGCTTGGTAATCCTCTAACTACCTTAGCCTTTTCTTTTTTCAGCACACCCTTTATACACTAGTCTCTGTCCCTCTCTCTCGCTCTCCCTCTCTCACACCTACAGTGACACATAAATACGCTCAGCCTCAAACTGTTTATTTAGACAGTAATCTGATAGAGGCTCAACTTTAGTTGGAGATTAAGACGTACAGCATATTGTGCATATACCTTTTCACATATGAGCACATGCGTGACTGGTGCTTTCCTACGACATGATGCAGTGTGTGAGGAGAGAGTAATACTATATCGCTCTGATGCATTTTTAATGGGAGGGCAAGCCTTGGGCTTTCCCCTCTCTGACTTCTCATACAAGCAGCCTTTTTCAGTCACTGTGTTTGAGAACGATTGTTGTCTTTGTAGCCATGACTGACTGATGGGCTCTTTACCGTTTGTCCCAAAAGGACATAGAAATTTTTGAAAAGTAAGGTTTAGGGGAAAGTTGGTTTGTGGATCAAGCTTGAGGACCGTGTTTGGAGTCATGCCACACAGATGGCAGTCTTGTCTCTCCTGCCACACACAGACTAACCAGCAGTTCCTGAAGACAGTGACAGAGCAGAGCACGGAGATGGAGGAGCTTCACAGCCAGCACAGGTAACTAAAAACCTCCGAGATTCAAAATGGCTGCTTCCAGAGGTCTTGCTCTGTGACGTTACTTTTACCCCTTCAACGCCAATTTCCCACATCAGTTGTGAACTTGCTGTCAGTAGAACAGGTTTGTTACATTTCCAATGACCTGTGTACAATACCGCAGGTTGCACCAGCAGCAGAACTAATGCAGGTTACTGTAGGAAAACTGGTAGATGCAGGAAATACGGGTTGTCTATACGTTTATGAGGAAGTATAGTGGCATGTGCACGATATTTTCTTTGTGGTTAAACTTTTGAATCTACGTTTTATACGTCTTTATGCTAAACTAAGGTGACCGGCTTCTGGTGCTAGCTTCTTATCTACTACACAAGAATTTGAAAAATTATTTCCAAAAATGTCCAACTATTTTCTTTAATTGTAATAACCAATTAAGCCGAATATAAATTTACAATTGTTTTCCTTCTGTCCTCGTGGTGTAGGCAGGCCAAGGCTGAGCTGAGGATGGCCACAGCCAAAGTGGATGAGATGACCAAATTGCTGCAGAGTGTTCAGGATCAGATGCAGAAACGGGTGAGAGAAGATAATAAATGCGTAGAATAAAAAGATATGTGGGGATGGTAGTGAAGAACTTGATCAGGACACTTAAGACTGTACACACATTGAAACAGCAGTTGATTCTGTATCTTAATTAAAACATTTATAAGGTTTTTTTTTTGGATATAATAGCTACCACTTGTCATTATTTTGGATATTTCATAAACAAAATGTTTCATACAGTTCAGTGAAAACCAATAGATGTGTCCTTGTGTGCACCTTTGTATTTAGGAGGAAGATGCGGCAGAGGCTCAGGGCCGAGAGGATGCAGCAGACAGACGGCTCCAACAGCTCCAGACGGCCTTGAGCCAGCTAGAGGCCAGGTGAGCACATGTAATCCCATTTTCACCCGCTCAAGAATTTCAATCATTTATGAACTCGTGGAACTCTTGAGATGTAAATTCCAGACCCATGGGAGGAGGAAGTTGTATAAAATGTGTAAATGTTTGATAATTTCAGCACGTTTCGCAAATGAGTCACCAGACGCGATCATACCACATTCTGCTTTTTCAAATAGAGTTAAAATATGTAGCAGGAGCCCAGCAACATTAACCACTTTCAGAAGCAACAGTAGTTGAGCTTCTGGAAGCAGCGCGATGTAGGAATCTTTTGGGAAGTCAAGGGATGTCACATCAGAATTACAGCGTCGCAGAGCCAAGCTGCAGTTACCCGTGTTTTCCCCCTGCTGCTTGCACTCACTCGTTTTCTTTTTCATTTTTCAGGCTAAAAGCTGCAACTCAGGAGGCAGAGGCAGTTCGCAGGGACCAAACCGTGTGGGAGAGAAAGGTGGGGGAGCTCCAGGGACGTTGCACCACCCTAGAAGAGGAGAAGTATGAGGCCCTGACCAAAGTCAGAGAGAGCGTTCAGGTGGCCGAGGAGGCTGCGTTGCAGAAGGACCAGGTGACAGCATGCTTTGTCTCTTCCTTTCTTTCTCCATCCCTCCTCCGTTTTGTTTTTGTCTTTTTCACTGGCCGAGCCTTCCTCTAAATCTGCGCACCGCTCTGACAAGTGTCCAAACTTTTCCCGCTGAAATGTGGGGCTGTGTCTGTCTTTACCTTTCTCTCTTCAGGCCCTGTTAAGAGAGAAACAGAAGACAGAAGAGCTGGAGAAGACAAAGGGGGCCATCAAACAGTTAATCCAGGATGCTGCAGTCCGCACAAGAAAAGAGGTGTGGAGATGTTGAATGTCTCTCTGAGCACTGCTGGGTTGTTTCTACAGACGTTGATACAGTTAGAAACTCCATGAAAGAATGTTATCTGCCTGGAAAATGCTTTTAATATCTTCATGATATCTTATTCCACTAAATGCCATCAAATTAATTTGCTCCGTGTGAGACTAAAATCTGCCTTTAAGACACTGAATGCATCGCACCATTACTTAAAAGCTCTGGATGATGCATGACTGCAGCGCTGGCTGTCCTTCAACAAATGATGGTATTTAAGAGAGTAAGTATTGATGTGTTAGACCTTCTGTAAATTATGGACCTTCCCTTGCCTTCCTTTTATTACCTTCTAGGTAATTTTCTCATTGAGTTGGAGGTTGAGTTTAAACACTGAATCCAAAGTGAGGCAAAATGTTCACATTAATCCTCTCTCTGCCTCATCTTCACTTAAAGTCATTCAGTGATGGAATGAAGAATGAATCCCAAAACTGCTTACGTTGACAGTCAGACCTCAGATTTTAATTTAAGGCTGTTAGAGGGCCGGTGCCTAATCTCGAACCAGTTTTTTTGGGCGGGATTATCGTGACCCAGCAAGACCAACTGCACCTTACATTGAGAGTCCAGGTAATTATCTGTCTCCTCGAATGTAATCGGCGAGACGTTGTAGTCTGCCGCTGTTGTGCTTGAAGTTGCCGCTAGTGTTGCTGGGAAAGTGTAGATGTATACAGTGAGGTAATGACGTGGCTCTATGGCCCGTGGAAAAGGAAACTGGTTCTTTGAAGGGTCAACTTAGAAGTTGCACCAACTCCGAACCGCCACTAGCACCAGACCAGAACTAGCACTAGGTTTGCGTTGGTAGAGAGGGCGTTTCAGACAGTTATGCATGAATGGTGGGCGTTTCCCAAAATAGAGGTGTGTCCGCTATTCAAACTAAAAGCTTAAAGGTACCCTGTGGAGTTTTGACTGCTAGTAGTGCTGTGGAGCAGTGTTTATAAAAGATGGGGTAGCTTAAAGGCCCACTGTTCCTGGAGTTTCATTGTAAAGAAATAAAGTTGCTGTCCGTGTGTGTGCTCATCGCAAATGCTGGAAATTCCACAGGATACCTATTTAAGGAATTTATTATTTTTTTTAAATGTACCTCTAAGAGTTGTTTTGTTGCTGAAGAGTAATGACTTAATTCAGAATTGGACAAGCAAGGCAGAATGGATCTATTTCAGTGCCTGAATGTTTTTCATTTCCTTGCAAGGATGTAGGGTTACATGCAACAGCCTAAAAAGTAATGAATATGACCTGTTATCACTTACTATTTGGGGGGGGGGGGGGTATTTGCCATTATTTTGATAGTGGACAGTAGAGAGGTGACAGGAAATGCGGGAACAGAGAGAGAGATGACTATACATTACTGTTAGGAGAACATTACGGAGGTTTCTCTATCACATTGCTGCAGTAATATTTCTTTTCTTCCGTTTCTTTTAAGACCTTTGTCCCTCTATTTTTATGTTTCCTCAACCTGGTAAATAGACAGAGTGCAAATCCAAATTATCATCATTGAGAATTCAAGTCAGTAAATATATTACAAAGTTACTGCTAGATGTTTATTGGCATCTTGAACTTTTATGGTTTTTCTTTTTATTATATCCTCATGCACTTTGCTCTACTTTTATTTCACTGTGCTATTTCAAATGCATGGGTTGCTTTTTCACACATTAAATCCATTCCCTTTATCAGTCTGCTTTATTTTACTGCCTCAAAATCTTTGTTACTAAAAACTCATTCTTAAAGAAAATCCTTGCAGCCTTAGTGGTGTGGTCAAAGCAAAAGTCTGAATATGGTAACTTTCCTCACGTATGTTTCGACCTGAACCAACTCAAGGACCTTCTTTTCTGCCTAATAAAGGTTACTCTCTATCTACCAGATCCCAGTAGTCATTGCCCATTTTGGAAATGTGTGACTTTATCTTTAACAGGTCGATAATGTGCGCAAGCAGTGCAATATTCAGATCCATCGTATGGCCGAGGAGCTGTCTGCACTGCAGCTGGTGAGAACCTGGTCCCTTAAGGACACGTTTCTTTCATTACACTAAATCCTTTTTTCAGTCTCTATCTGTCTGCGCTTTTTTTTCTCTTTCTTTCTGACTCCTTATTCTCTTGTTCCACCTCTCTCCAGGAGTGTGCGGATAAAGAGTCGCAGATTGAAAGGTCCCTGCGAGAGAGAAAAGCGGTAGAGGAGGAGCTGGAGAAGGTGTGTATCAGTGGAACCAAAAGAAAGAGGCTGCTAAAGCTAGCTCTGGAGTTCTGATAGTGTTTGGTTACATGGTTTTATAATTGAGCTCAGGAAAATGCTAATGATCGTTTTAATGCTGCCTGTGGTGCAGGTAGGAAATCAACTTTTTTTTTTAAACTACCAGCCACTGACAGGTAAATGTTCAAATTCACCAGCCACTCAATAGTAAATTGTTATTTTGACTCTGAAAGCCACTTTAGTTTTTACCCAGCATTTGGCTGGCGCTAATTTCTTTCTCTGTTTTCAGGTGTATAAGGAGGGCAGGGCAGAGCCGGAGTTCAGGAAGATTGATGCCCTTCACCAGAGGTGTCTAGATGCAGAGAGGATGAAGGACGACATGAGCCTCACTCTGCAAAGCACCCAGAATAAACTGAAAAAGATGGAGATGGAGTAAGTGAGACTTCGTAGGCACTGTGGGTTTACTCTTCATTAGTATGAACGCCACATATTCTGGGTAAGAAAATTAAACTCTCCACCTTTAATCCATTCGCCCTCACATCCTGGAGCTCTCACAACGGTGGGGGGGGATGTCCTGGTGTGGCTCCTTCTGCTGCCGCTTATGCTGGTTGTGTAAAATATAACATTTTGTCCTCTTCTTCGTCTCTCTCCGACCCATGTGTAGCTACAGTGAGGAGCTGTCGCGGTGCCAGGAGGAAGTGCGGCGGCTGCAGGGCTCTCTGGCTGCAGCCCGGGACGACTGTGTCGGTGTCAGCGAGGAGCGGCTCCAGCTGCAGCAGGAGAACTTGCAGCTCCGCAGGGAGATGGATGAGCTGCGCAAGGCCACCCTGCTGGTCCAAAAGAAGGCCAAACAACAGGTAACTTACTGATAGATAGAAAAGGGAGGAAATTAAGGAATAGATGCTGTCCAATGTCTTATAAATACATAATATACCAACGTATTGGATTAGTTAAAATTTTGACCTTATGATGCCACTAGATGAAAAGTCGGGGTATATCCAAAGTTACTGCAATTCATTCAGGGGGGAATGTGAACATGACCGGCACTGCGGTACTCCGTAAAACATCATGGCAGTGCCTATTTCTAAGGGAGCGAAATCCGAAGACTTGAATAGATTTTACAATTTACAATTGCAATTTTGACAAGTTTGTATGCATTCCTTTCCTATCAAACAAACCTTTGTTTTATAGACATGTCTAACAATTATTTTGTGACGTTGCGTAACCTGAGCGTTCGTGATATCTTGACAAATTAAGGTTGATTGGTCAGCCGTCATGCCCCTTCTTTCCCAGTCCAGGTGGCTCAATGACCCAACGCAGTGGGCAGACCTTGCGTATCCGGACATCTATACATATCTGATCCAATCACCAGGTAGCGTTAGGTCACATGTCGTCTGTAAATAACCAACCTGTTTGAGCTAGGCTAGTTTACTGATTCTGCTATACTGTATGGCTGCACATCGGCAGCCTGAAAACTGAAAGGAAAGGGCCAATTTCAAAAGAAGGAACACAGCTTCTGTCATTGAAATTAGGCCGAGAAACAATTGTTAATTAAGTATTAATAACCAAAGCATTCACACTGGGATTTATGTTATTTATTTTGATACATGAATATTTAGTGTCAGTGTGGTAAATAGCTAAATGTTGTTGGTAAGTTACTACTGATGGGAGGCTGCTGGAGGCTAAAATCCCTACAATTCCCATAATGCAATTTGATGACTTTTATAAGTTTTGTCAAACCATCCTTGCCTGGCAAATAACCACATCTTTCCAAACTCCACAACTTCCGTTTGCAAGTCAGCCTTTCTGGTATAAATTTGCTTTCTTCAAGCCCAAGCTGAGAGACATTGTTTCTTCAGACTCTAGAAGGCTCCCTCTAAAGCCACAGATGACATGGTACAACTGTGTTTTCAGGCTCAGTAGTAATACTCATGGCGCGTAAACTAATCTTCATGTGTAAAAATCAGTGTAGTGCCCCATTCAGGAAGAGTGGGAGAAAAGGAGAAAGCAGTAAGGGAAGAAAAACATGTATTTGTTCAGCCTGCTGATCTGAATCCTGCTGACATTCCACATTTTAAGTCCCATCTCAATCAATGGCTTTAGGCAAACCAGAACTGTGGATTGGCTTTTACTGAACGAAACATTTAGAAACTTGCATAGAAGTTGAAAACAGAAGGATGGACAATGCAGTTTTTAGTCGTGCTTATGTAAAGTGATAATATTATCGTAGACAACATGAATAGCATTCAATTGAGTTTGTTCCGACCGATATGTAAATTGCCTTCATCTATTTAAATGACTTTTTGACTAGCAGAGTCAGCAGCCCCTCACTCTGCTGCCCCCCTCCCAGGTGTCACAGATGGAGCAGGAGTACACCCTGAAGCAGCAGGGACTCGATGCACGGGTGCAGGAGCTGGAGGATAGCAGCCGAAGCTCTAGCGCTGATCTGACGCGCCTCCTTACAGCACAGCAGAAAAGCACCCAGCGCTGTAGAGAAGAGGCCAAGACCATGGTTCAGGCCTTAGAGACTAAAATCACAGTCCTCAAGTAAGAACCCGTGATGGTAGACTTCACATTACAGATCTTAAAGAAGGATACTAAATATACACTGAGAAATGTGCATCTGGACCAAAAGGTTCCTTAAAATGATGGGGAACTTAAATGAGAAATTAATTGCCTCCTCAACTATTTTCCTTGTGTAGATAAAGGTTAAGACATGTGGTGAGCAACCAGGCTGAGCAAACTTTTTTTTTCCTGACAGAACACTGATCTGATTCCCAATATGATACAGTTTAAAATGAGATGAAATACATGAATTCATATTTAATATGATACTGTTTTAAGTGCAATACAAACAGAAGAAAGATTTTTTCTTACTTCATGAAAACACTGATCCTTCTGATATTGCCTAAGGACCGTGTTCTTTTAATATTTTTATCACAAACACTGGATCAAAGACTAAGCAACAGTTAAGATGCAGCACCAAAGATTTCAACAACAGTTGAAACAAATATTGGCTTACCACTCAAAGTTGTTTTGCCCTCAGCGACAGCTGTACTATGCGGTGATGTTGGAAATATTGAATGTTGAAACACTTGAAAATAAAGCTTTTCTAAATGTTTTTGTCTGTGAAAAGTGGCTTAGCTCTTTTCTTTTTTACGTTTCTTTCAGGGCAGAGCTGAATCGGCAGAAGCAGCGTTCACACGAATTGGAGATGCAGCTTGAAACTGACCATAATACCGTTGCTGAGGTTCGTGTAGCACACGCATACAACCCTGCAGCTTGATTTCCAGTACAAGAGACAGTTTAGTATGAAAGGGAGATAAAACAGCAATTCTTGGAAACGTCTGGTCTTATAGGAGGAGATTTGTAAGATGTTTGTCCTGCACTGTAGGGCGGTGTCTTCTACCTGAGGGGAGGAGCTGCCCTTTGCTGTTCAGCTGTCGTTAGCTTCTGCAAGTGTCAGGCCTCCTTTGTAAAATTGTGTTCAGAGAAGCTGCCACAAAAAGACAAGAAGAAGGAACAATTGTATTGGAAACCTGCAACATTAACATCAGAAGTGCCAAGCAGCATAAGATAAGATAAGATAACCGTTTATTGATCCCCGGGGGGAAACTGACACGCACGCATGGCAAAGCCAATTAGGAAAAGTGTGACTGAACTTTATTCAGTCCATCTTATGGACGTCATCAGAATATTTGCAACTGCTTTTCATACATTCATAGCGTACATGTGAATACCCATATCTGCTAACAACAGCCAGAAAACAAAATATGTCTGTGCTAATAGGTAGTGATAATTGCGCCATATGTTCCTTGGTTCTTGAGTGCCTTGAAAACAAAAGCTTTAACACAGTGACTTCTGTGTGTTTGACTCCACGTAAACTGATTCGTACGCGTGTGTGTTTGTTCAGTATGAGAGGCAGCTAGCAGAGTATCAAGAGAAGACGAGCCGTCTGCAGAGACGACTGACACAAGCTGAACAAAGGGCAACTACTGCTACACAACAGGTATGGGTATCTTATGTCGAGATGTGGTGACATGGCGTGGCTCTTACAGGTAGAGAGATGCATTTTTCCTACGGCCTTCTTATCGGATTGGATGCTGATGTTATTTGTCTGTTGTGCTGTATGCGCGTTTGTTTTTAACAGCTGAGTCGGGTGGTGTCACAGCGAAGGAAGACGGTCATGGGCGATCCAGAGACTGTATAACCGTCACACTGCTATAGGAGAAATAATGTGGTCGTGTGTGTTTAGAACAGTTGCTTTTTTTTGTTAACATGATATCAACATCTTGGGCAAAGGCATCAGACAGCAATGGAACCATGTTCCAATTTTATACACTAATGTTGTACCAAAGGTTTTCTGATGAATTTGTATTTATAAGGATGTTTTTTTTTGCAAAATGGACTTTGTTATAACTACGAAATAAATACCTTCTAAATACACCCTTGCCTTTATCGTGTGTAAGAATGTGGGTTCAGTGGGATTGAAATGCTCTGGGTCTTAAATGAGTTCTTCTTTGCTTTTGTCAACCTGAGTGCAACACAAAAGCAGCGGCGTGCCTCTGTTTGGCCGCGTTGCATGCCGGGACAGAATGTTATTGCTAGGAAACCGTAAACTTCAGCTGTAGGACAGCAACGCTTACCGTAAGTGTTGTAGGTAGTTTAAAGCTGCTACGTTACATGAAAACAGATTTCGGAGCTGAATATTTGACACGGTGAGAATGTCTGAATACCTGTCGGTGCACAGACCCGCAGCAAGTTGGGACAGTCCGCTGACTGGACCGTGCCGTTTTCAGTAACGTTATTACGGTAGGTTAGCGTTGGGCTTAGCTGACTTCATCACTGACACTATTGCGTTTTGCGTGTTATTGCGTAAGTCGCTGTATGTACTGCAGCTGTGTGTGGACATGTTTAATGTGCTGGGGCCACAAAATGTGACTTTAGCTACTTATAAAGTTAGTTGTGTAGTGTTAATAACACACTTTGCTAATGTGTCACGTCTAGCTGACGTTTTTATTATTAGTACTAACTCCTCTGTGGACACAGAACAAGCCATGGCCTCTCCGCCCCGGAGGGCCTCTCTGCCGAGCAGCCCTGAACGCAGCACGGATCATGAGTACAGAGGTAGGGCCTCTTAAATAATATGAAAGCGTACAAGTTGTGTCAAGTCCTCAACAAGTGTCGGCAGTAAACTTGAACTCCACTTGACCTACTGTCCCAGAGTGTCTGCACAAGCTCCCTGGACTACAGAGCTCCACCCTCCTACCAAGGCCTCCGCTCCATGTTCAAGACACACAGGTGAGGCTGCAAACTGAGACCATGTGAAATACAATCAACTGTACACCCAGTTCAGTACTTAACAATACTATAAATATATATTATCCTGGGCCCAGTCAGTAGTTACAGTATGTAGATATGAGTTTTGTAGATAATAATAATAATAAACTTTATTTATACAGCACCTTTCATACAAGAAATGCAGTTCAAAGTGCTTTACAACAGAGATCTCTGTTTCTTCTCCTTAATCTAGGCTGTGCTGAAGAGACGTGTAAAGCGGAACCAACCCAGTCTGCACCACTTAAACGCCCGTGAGCGAATGTTTTTTCCAGGCTGGTACAGTCAGTCACCGTCCTCCCAGCGAACCGAGCAGCCGCACAGGCGCCACGAACAGCTGCCCGTCCGTCTGCCTCCTCTGCGACCCTCAGCTAAGGTCAGTGGCAGGAAAGAGTAAGAATGGCCTCAAAGGTGCCCATAGAGCATGATGGACGAAATGATTTCATAAATCTAAAATAAAGGTTAAAATGCTAATCCCCTGGACAACCAGTTAAGCAGTGGGAAGTGTATCAGGCTTCCAGGGCAGCTATCCACCTGCCAGCTTTGTTAAAGCCCCGAATCATTGTGTTTTGTGTTGAAATGTGCTACTTGCAGGAGGAAATTCATCTTTGCTTGTGTCTCTCCACCAGAATGTGGCGTCAGCCCCTAGTCTCCCCAAACGGCCCTTTTCCATTAAGAACGCTGGACTCCTGGAGCCTCCCTGCAAAGCTCAAATTTATAAGTATAGTAAGGATGACTATTTGATGATCGACCATGAAGGTGTGTTATCAGTGTGTGAGGATGAGTGTGACTTCATAACCCTCAAGAGCTGGGAAGAGGAGTATATGTACCACTGCAAGCTGACCCAGATCCCCTTCTTTGCCCTCTTCAAAAAGTGGAGACCGTTCTATGTCTGGCGCCGCAAAGTTCGTGCCAAGAAGATTCATTTGGCAAAGACGTCGATCCGAAACCATTTGTTTGTTGTCCATCAGGTATGTGACTCATGTGTATTAGTCGAGGTAAATGGACACTTTCTTATATAGGTCTGGATTTTCTCTCAATCTGTCTAAATGGTCTTGAGTAGAGCACCTTGTAAATATGCTCACTGAGAGAAACGACCTTTGAGGGTTTACAGCCTTGAATTAATAACCGTAGATTGGATATTATGTTGTTTTTAACAGTTGTCTATATCATACAGTCTCTAAGTCCCGCTCTGGTAGACATCAGGAAAATGTGTTACCAAATCAGTGACGTGGGCTTGGGTCACATGGAGAAACAACACACGTGCACGCTGCAGGAGTTCAGGGACACCCAGCTGAAACAACTGCAAGAGGTGCAGCTGTTTATACAAATGTATGCAAAAATAGTTCCAGATGTCTGAAGCGCACGTCTTCCGGAGCTCTGTGTCCTCATTTGTTCATTATTGTCAGGTATTGACTGACTTGGAGAAGTTTCAAGACCTGGTAAAGGAGTTGACAGTTTGTGCCTGTCGCAACTACTTGTCAGAACATCAGTCCACATCTGATAAGTCAAGTGCGTACACACAATGACCATAGGGGAACACTGGAATGGCATACTGTACATAGGCTACAATGTTTAAAGGTTCATAGTGTACTCTCTGTTTTTCACAGATGATCAAAAGAGAAAGACCATTATTTCAGAGATCAGCAGGACTTCTCTCTCTAACCGCCTTGTCCGGTGAGTCATATTCTTAGATTTCTTTCCCTTTGCTCTCTGTCTCTATTTGTGTGCCAGACATATCTGCTTTGTTTTTTTCTGATCACAGAAGACATTTTCACATGTCAAGAGTTGGAAAGCACAGGTGTAAGTAAAGTAATGGCATTAATGAAGGCTGAATTCCACGTAGCTGTCATGCTTTAATGGAACACTTGAATAGAACAGAGCCATCGCTGTTGTTATTAGTAACTCCTGTTCTTTTCCTACGGGACGCAAAATGAAGAGGTGAAAGTGTTTGCTGTGGAAAAAGCCCGATGTCATCGTTAACCAGACACGTCCATCACATTAACCCAGTCCATCCCTTCTCTGCCTCTCACCTACCCAGCTTCATCCGTCTTGTTGACTATTTGGTCGTCCACACCTTGCACCTGTTGGTGGTGAATGCGGCGGCCCAACTACTGGCTGTGCTCCAGAAGCAGGTACGTGAAACGCCCAGCCATGCCGCCATTCGGAGCTGGAGCCAGCACGCCGAGGCTGCCACTGACCATACTGAAGAAGAGATGGATAAGAAGGTAGGGCATTGTTTCAGCGTCATTTACAGTTACATCCGCCAAATTCAATTTTCATAGAGACACAGACCCGTTTTTAGTTTCGTTTTTTGCTGGTGTTTGTGTCTTTTCTAGTCTGTCAAGTCAGAAACCCCCTCTGTCCAACCTATGTTCATCTCTGAGCTGATGCTGGACACAAATGCTTTGACCTACAAACCCTCCGAGGAGAACTTTCAGGTTTGTTTTCCAAATTGTTATGAACTGTTGTATGCTATTTGTTACCCTTTGAACACCCGTCTACAGTATACTCCTTGTTAATTCCTCCAGGAGACTGTTACAGAGATCATTGGGTGGTTTGAGAAAACAGTGACGTCTGTTAGAACACTTACGGCAGATCCTGATTTTGATTCACTGACAAAGCCCGGCGTGCACAAGGTAATAAAACACTCACCACCTCAACCTGACAGCCCTGATGTGTTTATTCAGGGCAACTTGTTCTAAATGCTAATGTTGTTGATATGGCATAAATATTAAGGTACTGATATATTTTACTTGAATTGTAATTGATCTGTGTATGACTTCCTATGTGCGTTTTTCTTTCTTTTTTCTTTTAGACATTGGAAAATAATTATGTGGGTGGCCCCTGTTTGGAATCCATCATAGAGAATGATGGCCACCTTCAAAGTATCATCCAAAACATCAAGGTCAGTTTTTACCTTGCTCAGGTTTCTATCCTTGAAGCCGGTACTTTGTCTGTACAGTGCTGAGTATGTATGTGCCTGACTTGTTTTTCCCCTTAGGAGTCAGTCCGGTTTGCCTTTGACTCAGCAAAAGTGTACGCACACACGTTCGAGCGCTTTCGGCTGGTCTATAAAGAGAACGAGAGTCTGGATCTGGATGCAATGCGGCAACAGGATCATGGTGATCTATTATATATAGACATAAACATTATTCTTATAACACATCTCCCACTCACAACACAAAGAGCAGCTCAGTTGAGAGTAGTGCTTGTGTAAGTCTTTTTATTTGATAAGAGAAAGGCCTTTGTTACCAGCTATACTGGTATTAGAAACATATTTTGGACAAAAATATGGTTGCTGAAACCAGGTCTGTGCCTTTGGTGAATCATCAGTCCAAATAGGATATTTTTGTTTTGCAGTAAAGACACCGCTCACCTTTCATCTCTGCCTTAAAGGCACCCTATGAAGTTTTCTTGAAAGCGAGCAAAGGTTCTGTTTACATTCGGTGTTTCTCACCGAAACACATTGGGTGCATCCTTGAGATCTACAAAATGTGCTGAATACATTTGCAAAGCTGATGTCTTTAATATTTGATATTCTGCATTGTTTACATTTGCTGTTTGCCAACCTGTGGTATTCTTCGCTGCCTTTTTTTTGGCGCGTGGCTACATTTCTTGGTGTGTTACTCCCGCCAATTGGCCATCAGAACAGCGTAAAACCGGCAGCAGGAATATGTATCACTTCACCACTGTGCTCTCAGAACCATGGGCGTGCATGATACAAGCCAAACATGGACCTTTTCATGGAAACATTGCTCCATATAGCGCTGCAAGTGGTCAACTCCACATGGTACCTTTTTGTCCAAAGCATATGTAGTTTATATATACAGCTCTGGAAAAAATTAAGAGACCACTGCAAAATGATCAGATCTCTGGTTTTACTGTTAAAGTTGCATTACTGCATGGTACTGCAGCTGAGAGAGCAGACTATTTTGCCAACATTTCCTTGTTGTTGCATTTAAGTCTTGTGAGAAGCTCTTACATCTGAGGTGCGTAGATTTCCAACCTGTTTTGCATTCAAACATAGTGCTGCCAGAAAATCAAACCCTACTATACTAGTCTAGCTATTGTTGAGGGACCACAAATTGAATCCTCTAGTTGTGCATGTTTGAAATGTTTCCATTTTTGCCAAAAGTGTAAGTATATGTAAATACTGATATGTATGGCTCTTAATGATAAACGGGTTCTGGTTATATCATAAAGTTACTAATGGTTGATATAAAGACAGAAGTTATTCTTTTGTTTCCTTTTTTCATTCATTTCATTTATTTTCATTGCATGAAATGATAACTATGTAATAATGTTCCAAAGATTTACTTTTACATCATTTCTTGTCATGTCGCGTGTGCATACGTGTGTACATGCATGTGTGTTTGTTTGTTCTTTATCTTTCTAGAAATTGCGGCCCACGAAATACTTATATGCCTGTCCATCTCCTAAAACAGAAAATACAACTTGTCCACAAAAATAAAATAAAACCTGAAAGACCGTCAATAATCAAACATACACACGTTCAGTTAGATAGCAAGCAAAATAACGTCCTTCTTTTCGACTGATGGATTAACTGCTTGCGTCTCACAGGTTTGTCCTTTTTTGCAAACGCACTGGAGTTGCACCACAGTGAGCATAAGGAGGCCTTAGCCCTCCAACAGAAGAGACCTCTAGGCTTACTGCTGGTGGACAAAACACAGCTCAAAGAGAAGCTTGTGTCTTCCCCACTCCGCTGTCTGGAGGTGAGGTCCAGCTGTATGGAAACACATGCTGTGTTATTGGTGTTGCTCAACAGTTTTATATGTTTTAAAAACTATGGAGCTTGTTTGACCATGATGAACAATTGAAGCCTTTCTGTGTTAATTAAACCTCACTGAAATGAAAATATAAGCAAAAGTCCAGGGCATCAGCGAGTGAGTGATCTCTTCTGGATAGATATTTTCTGATGTAGCCAAATATTGAATTAACGCTCAGCAAAAATGTTCGAAACATGCAGGGATCACTTCTCTGCTCTGAACCTCTGCTCCAGGTCATCGACGAGATGCTCGCTCAGCTGGCTAAGAGGAAGCTAGACGCTGTCATTTCCGAGGCTTGTGAAGCCCAGTTTAAACTGGAGGCCAGGCCCTCAACTACAGATGAGTTAGCCAACTCCCTCACATTCCTGGATGAGATACAGGAGAGGGTAAGACGTACATTTCACATTAATAGCAGGTTCTTTAGCAATCAGAAGGGTTTGTATCAAAACCAACAGTTATTTTTTACAGTATGTTGTCTTCAACCCAGTCACCTCTCTTCTCCTCTGTCCCCTCTTCTCAACTCTTCTACCATGTCCAACTCTAATCTACTACGCTCTAACCTCCCTCTTTGTTTCGCTCCCTCTCCCCAGATGATGGTGCTCGAAGAGGAGCAGGAGACAGTATGTCAGATGTACAGTCTGATTGACACGTACTCAGTTCCTACGCCACCTGAGGATCTGGTTGTTTTCGCCACCTTGCAAGCCTCCTTTACCTCATTGCAAAGCATCATCGATGAGGCAGTGGTGGAAAGGGACTCCAACATGGACAAGTTTTGCAGCTCCCTGCAGAAGGGCATAAAGGAGCTGGAGCGTGAGGTCATGCAAATCAAGCTTAAGTCACAGGCACGTGGAGAAGTTGTTTTCATTTTCATATTAACTAGCCCACGTTAATCGAAATAAAAGGGTCCAATGCTTGGTTTACTCACAATACATAATACATAGTTTGGAAGAGTATTTTATATGCTGAGATTTGTTATTCAAGATGCATCTGTATTTGTCCTTGCTCCATTTTTACTTGTTTGTGTAGGATCCACAAATCCTAGACATCAATGCAGATTCCTCCCAAGTGCGTCTGCTGCTGGGGGAGGTGCAGATTGCCATAGACGAGCTGCAGACCCAGGCGTCTGTCTACACCTCCTACCAGAAGAAATTCAAGGTGCTGTAATTCTTTTAGATCATTTCAATAATTTCACAAGGATTCTTGCAAAAGACACCAGATCATATTATTTGAACTTTACCAACAAACAAGCAAGCCAAGCCAACCCAAATTAGTTTCCCCCCTCTACCTTCTGATGAATAAAGGTGGAGGTGACCACGTTTGACACCCTGGAAGAGTTAACTACAGAGTTTAGGCTGAAGCAGCTGCTGTGGGACTCTCTAGAGGAATGGGACTCTTTACAAGATGGATGGAGTCAGGTGAGGTGCACCTAAACGTTAAGTCTTTACATATAGTATGCGTAAAGTATGCCTGAACACACACACACACACACACACACACACAGTATGACATACAGACACATGTAAAAAGCTCCTCCTCTCTTGTAAGCTTGACTGTGTCCTTCCATGTTCACCCGTCCCCAGAGCACACTGGGGCAGCTGGACCTAGAGCAGTTCAGCTCACATGTCATAAAGTATAGCAAATACGTCCACCAGCTGGAGAAGGGCCTGCCACGCAACGATTTAGTACCAAGTCTTAAGGAAAAGGTGGAAGTCAACAAGAAGAGGGTGGGTAGGACAAAGTGCTCTGTACTGACTGAAATTCATGTTTTCACAAATCTCTTTTTGAAATGATGCCAGGTTAATGCCAGGTTGATTTAGCCACCTGGACTACAGCTTTTTGACTATCTAAATTGTATTCATGTGTTTTCCTTCAGCTGCCTGTGATTACTGATCTACGTAACCCATGTATGAAATCAGAGCACTGGAAGATTCTGGAGTCTATTGTGGGCACCTCCCTGAATGTGGAGGAGCTTACTTTGGCCGTTTTGGAGGAGAACAACATCTTCTCCTATGGCGCAGAGATACAGAAGGTAACATGTACATATTGCTACTTTATGAGCTTTATACTTGTGAGACCATTAAGTTGGTGAGAGGGTAAGGATGCGTTACCTAATCTAACTTTCTTCACTAATCTTGTTTTGTATTTGACCTCGAAGTGAGGTCAAGGATACAAAGACACAAGCTGGATATACTGAATATCTTTATCTCTGACCTGGATAAACAGTACTAACACAGTCCTTGACTTTTAGGTGGCAGGACAGGCTTCAGGAGAGGCATCAGTGGAGAACATTGTTACAAAGGTGCGTGGAAAAGGAACTACAAATGCATATGTATACAGATATTATATGTCCATCTATATCTACGGGAGAAACTGCAGTAGAAGTGTACTCTACCTTCCTGTCTGTGGAATTCGAATTGCTCTAATCAGGTCATTTTGCGCCCACATATGCCAATTTGATGAGTCATACTGTATAATTCAACAATTACATCGTGACATACAGAGATTTCTGCTATTTTTAACACTTGCAAAGATGCTTCCTAGTATCATATCAAGCTGAATCCCTGTTTCTGTGCACTGATGCACACCGCACAGTGCAGTGCGTGTGTTGTGGTAGCTTTTGGTGTTTTTGTGGCTAGTGGCTGCTGGCATGTGATGTGCTGTTGGTTGCAACATGGTAGGACTTGGGCTTGTAATACATTATTGGTGGATATGGCAGAGGCTGGCATTAATTATAGCCAATTAAAATGTAAGAACACTGCCCTCTTTGCCATAGCGGTCTTACAGTTTTGTAATGAAGAGGAGACCTCAGGCAGGCTATTCTAAGGAGGATTCTAGGAAGATCTTTTCCAGGAGGTGCAGAGTTGCAAAGAGTGAACAGATAAACCACAAATTAAGCAAATGACATATAACGTGTTAATTAGTGAGCTTTAGAGGTGCTGGTTGATGATATCGATCTTCTCATCTAACTAACAAGAAAACGAATACGCAGATTTCCAAAAATGTAAACACGGTAGCCACATGTGCATCCACAAGTAAATTTATACTCCCAATATATACAATATAAACATGTATACATAAACTGGAGTGATTAGTTAACATGCATTATGGGGAGTTAATACAAAAACTGCACAGTATTCAAACCTCATGCGTGCAGAGTAGAGTTGTGTCTGAAGTAAAAATGCAACCATTATTGTTATTATTGATTAATCTGCCAGATGTTCTCTTGATTAATCAATTTATCGTTTAGTCTATCAAATGTAAAAAAAAAATATTGAAACTTCTCATGCAATTTCAAGGCCATGGTTAATTTGCTGGTTTTGTCTGAAAAAGATATTTGAAAGAGTTGCTGATTCATTTTCTGTCGATCGACTTATCGGTCAATCAACTAATAATTTGCGGTTCTAGTCCGCTCTAGAGAGTTGTCCGCCAGTTAGATTGGATGTAAGTGCTTTTCCCTCGTGTCACATCGGCAATTGCCGCTCTGAAGTCCAGCGTCACTGTGTAAACGCCACTCTCCTCCCTGACATTCATGTCTGTGAGAGAATACACACATACGCGAAGGTATTTGTGGATGAATGCAGTGCAGTGAGCCCATGCCGTTTGACCTATGCCCTCTCAATGAGCCATGCAGGTGGAGGACGTGTGGAAGAACACCATGTTCACTGTGCTGTCTCACGGTGACTCCAAAGACGTCTTCATCTTGGGAGGCACAGATGATATCCAGGTCATAACAAGCAGCACACACACACTGTCACACAATGTCTTGTAACACACTAGTAGTGTTCCAGTACATCTAAATGTGTGTGTTTCCATCTTTGCTTACTGTGAAGGTGCTCCTGGATGACAGCATTGTTAATATTGGCACGGTGGCATCTTCTCGCTACGTAGCTCCCATCAAGCTCAAGGTGGACAAATTGCTGAGACAGCTGACCCTCTTCAACCAAACACTGGTAAAGGCTCAGAAAAGAATAGCATCGAGTGATCTTTCATTGGGCTCCAGGTGACTCTTCTCTAGATATTAAAGATGTATTAAAACAAAACATACAGTATATACAAATAGTCTGCTTGAAACAATAAATGCAAATTGTGTTCTTTATTAAAGTTTACCTGTTGGACACAAGATGTCTTCTACCTCACTGTAAAGTCCTTTCTTAGTGTATGTGCACGGGTAGCCTCAGGTTTCTACATCACGCTTGTATAAGTTGGACGAGGACCAGGATTGCCTTCCAATCTATTTGTGATGTCACAAGTGATGCTCGTAGGCCCGCCCCTGGAAAAAAGATTTTCAGTGAGCACATAGAAACTTTCTACTTTTAGCAGAGGAGTGGGAAAAATCCTTCTAGTGTCAAACTCTGCACATACATCATTCTGTACAGTGATATTGTACAGAATGGCAAATATTTAACAGTAGGAACAAGAAGAGCTAGATGTTTTTGAGTGGAGGGGAACTTTAAAGGCTTGTCTACATGCTAAATGCAGATTTGTCCTCAAATGTTACAGAGTAGTGCTCCCTAGTGGCTGCAAACAAGAAACCAAAGTAATCATGCTTTGTTAATGTTTTTGAATGTATATTTTGGTTCATGTAAGTAACAACTATTTCCTTTACCTCTTTAATTGTCCGTCTGTTCACATTGCCCCTATTGCCTTCCCTCCTCTATTTATTTCTTTACCCTCTCCTCTTCCCACCTTTCCTTTCCAGGATGAGTGGCTCACGTGCCAAAGGAACTGGCTATACCTAGAGAGTATCTTCTTGGCCCCAGACATCAAGAGACAGCTGCCTGCTGAGTCCAAGATGTTTCTTAAGGTGGACAAATCCTGGAAGGAGATCATGGCAAAGGTCAATAAGATGCCCAATGCCCTTAAAGCAGCCACACAGCCTGGTAGGTAACCATACAGCATTGGTGGAAAAATAGACAAGAAGACATGTATACGCGGAGACAGGCAGACAGATACTGTACATACTCGCTTGTTCAGGTGAACACTTTGTCGCAGTGCATACAAGCCTGTCATTGTATCCTACACAGATCTGTTGCAGGCTTTTCAGCACAACAATGCTCTTTTGGAGGAGATACAGAAGTGTCTGGAAGCCTACCTGGAGTCCAAGAGAGTCATCTTCCCCAGGTACACACATGCTTGGATTGTTACATATTACACCAACAGACTTTTACATCATGCTAAACTTACTAACTACTTGGTTAGTAGTTTTCTCTGCACAAACTAAATTTAAAATGTAAGACTATTTGTATGTTGCTCTGACAGGTTACCAGCAGTTACTCTAAACATCTCATCCCTGTGAACGCTAAGTGATAAACACTATTATATGGAAGCTGATGTGTAGTAATTACTCTGATATTCGTCTGTTATCTGTCCCTCGCAGGTTCTACTTCTTATCTAATGATGAGCTGCTTAAGATCTTGGCCCAGACAAGAAACCCCCAGGCAGTGCAGCCGCACCTCAGGAAGTGTTTTGATGCCATTACACGACTGGAGTTTGCTTTGCTGCCCGAACACTCTTCAGGTGCTACAGGAACTGCGCTGGATGCTGGAGAACAGGAGACAATCTATAGCAAAGTCATCTTGAACATGGTTTCTCCTGAGGGAGAAAAGGTCAGGTTTGAGTAACTTTAACTCTGTGTTTTATTGTGCCTCCTCACCGGTGATATCTGTGGCCAGAGGCATTATGTTTTCAGGTTGTTTGTCCGTCCCATTCTCGTGAACGTGACATCTCAGGAATGCCTCGAGGGAATTTCATCAAATGTGACACAAACATCAGCTCCGACACAAGGATGAACTCATTAGAATTTTGTGGTCAAAGGTCAAGGTCGCAGTGACCTCACAAAGCACATTTTTGGCCATAACTCAAGAACTGATGACCATATTTCACAGTTGGTCAGAGACTGAATTGGTGCCACTTTTGACTCAGAGGTCAAAGGTCACTGAGACCTCAAATTTACCTTGACAAACACATGTTTATAGGCATACAACAATGGAGCGATGACATTTTTTTACCTCAAAGGTCAAAGGTGACATCATAATGTCCCAGAAATTATTATTCAGCACCATAACTCAGGAACAGAAGGGCAGATTGTGACCGTTGGTCGGACACTGAATTGGTGACACTTTTGACTCAAAGGTCATTGTATGCATCATCAATATATTGATAACTTCTATTTAGCCAGAAAATACACTTTATACCTTCTTATTCAATTCCTTCCAAGTATTCCACTGGATGGATATGGATCTAGTTGTACCTGTTATTCTGGTTTCAGTCCTTGCTGAGAATGAAAGAGAGTAAATGAGAAGGAAAATATACACTATTCCTGCAGGTAGCTATTCTACTAAAGTGCAAAAATAAAGGTTCTCAAATCATGCAAGCAGTAATTAAGGAAAACACTGGACATGCCAAATTATGATTTGCATTTACTAAAGAAAAAAAAACATAATTATGTAGTACAATTTTAGAAACCACACATTTGTTGTGTTGGATGGTCGCAAACACAAGAAAACTGGTTAACAGCTATTTCTGCTCTGCCAGTAGAGGGATGACTGGTCAGACAGTCTGTGGCTACTAGCTGTTTTCCGTGAACTCCAGTCCCTCCTCAGTTGTATACCACAGCAATCATTATGGTATAATTGTTTTTGACATCTCAAATTTTGCTACAAGGATGATGAACAATTTTTGAGTGGCATTTTGCTAACGGGATTAGTAGTTATCACCCTTGCGGACCTTTTGATCACAAGAGCAAACAAAGGCTGTGAGAAATTACACAGAGGAATCACATTTAATCATGTCCTTCACTGATCTCATGGTTCTGTGTGTGAGTGTAGGTGGGTTTGACTAAAGGTCTGAAGGCTCAAGGCAACGTGGAAGACTGGCTCTGCAAGGTGGAGGAGGCTATGTTCTCCTCACTGCGACGCCTCAGCAAGGCTGCCATTGCAGACTACCAGGTGAAGCCTAGAGAGGAATGGGTGGTGGCTGGACATCCATCGCAGGTATACACACAGACACACAGAGAAACATGTACGTTTAAGTGGAGCTAGGGACCAGTGCTTATCAGATTTTTTAAGTAACTGACTTGTGTACTATTGTTGGTAAATATTGTTGTAAATTTAACTTTTACAGGTATATTAATTTCATCAGATTGCTCACTTTGAGGAGCCAACCAAGGCTTCATGAATTATTGCTTTTGTTTTCTAAAGCTTGATATGTAGCTTTTGCTTTGTTAGATTTCAGGTGATGCTTTGTGCTATGTTCTCTGTATTTTTATACAGCAATCTAACTTTAGTTTGTCCACCAGGTGGTGCTGACCATCTCACAGATGATGTGGTGCAGGGACATGGAGACCTGCCTGGAGGGAGACCACGACCACTTTGCTGCGCTACAGACATTTGAACTCACTAACATAGATGTAAACCACACTAACTACTTTATCGCTTGCTTTCCCTGTAATTGTCTGATAATTTGATTTGACAAAACATATCCACACCTGTGTTTGCAGCAGTATTTTACTTTTTGACATCAACTTTGTAACCCAATAATGTTTGTGTGGCTGTGCATGTGTGTATTCCAGAGGCTGAATGCCCTGGCTGCACTGGTGCGAGGACAGCTGCCTACTTTACACCGTAACATCATCACTGCCCTCATCACTATCGACGTCCATGCTAGAGACATTGTCACAGATCTAGTCCACCAGAAGGTACAATAGTGCAAACGCTATCAAGCTGCTTGTATCTATGTCTGTTCGTGACTTGTTATTCTAGGTGCACATATTAATTGGGGATTTTCAGGTGATCAGAAAGGCTTTGTAATAAGTCACCACCTTAATGTAACTTCAGCCCTCTTTTTCAGGTGGACACAAGGTCTAACTTTGAATGGCAGAGACAGCTACGCTATTACTGGGACGTGAACCTGGACAACTGTGTAGCCAAAATGGCTCTGTCTACTTACGTTTATGGCTATGAATACCTGGGAGCCTGTCCTAGACTGGTTATAACACCACTCACGGTAACACATTAATACTCTGACACATATGTGTCACCGTTACATGCCTTATCCTCTCCCGGCCTTAATTTAACTGCCGTGTAACACAGCAACCTTTTTATGCATCATATTGAATGCAACTGCAGTGAGATCAAATAGGGAGCATGTATTATCCTCAGTTAGACAAGCCATTCAAGTGGCAGAGCTTCATAAGTATTATGTTACTTGATTCAGATTGCTTGTAAACTTGCTTGTAAAGTACCAAGACTCACATCACCAAGCCACTACAGGGAGCTAATAGTGTAGCCTACAGACTGTGTGTATTGTAGTAAACAGCACTTTTGTGTGTTTATCTGTTGTCTTGTTCATTTTTAACTTTGTTCAAACAGTCACCTTTGTTCAAACTGCTTTGATATGCAGGACCGTTGCTATTTGTGTCTGATGGGGGCTCTCCAGTTAGACCTGGGAGGAGCTCCAGCTGGCCCAGCAGGAACGGGCAAAACAGAGACCACCAAGGACTTGGCTAAGGCCCTGGCCATACAGTGTGTGGTCTTCAACTGCTCTGATGGACTTGACTACAAGGTCAGCCATGACGAACTGTATTCATCTATAATCCACATCTGAACATTTGTGCGCTGCTTTTTTACACTTGTTTCTCCACTCAATTCTGAATGATCTGCTCCTTCATTTCTTCCCCCACACCTCTTCTTCTACATGTGATTCCGCACTTATTCTCCTTTTGTTCCCATTAAATTTCACTGCCACTACATATGTTTGCTCTGTTTGAATTAGCTCTGGAAGGCTCCGTCTCCCACTGACTGCACCTACTAAGGGATGCCATTAGATGGCACTATTGCAAAAGCCTTGTGATGGTTGAAGCTCACTATACAGAAGCCTTAGAATAGTTGTGTGTTACTGAAACATTTCCTCAAACCTGCTACAAGCAAATCAGCAGCAGCAACAAAAGTCAGTTTCATGTGAGTTGCAGTATGATAATATGTATCATACTGCATCTGGCAGATAATGACCTAAAAAGTGTATTTATTACATTATCAATCTAGTCAAAGGTGCATTCTGTGATCTTAATGTAAAGTTATTCATTGTTTCTGTTTACATCAATCAGTATTCATTAATTATGAGTTGCCAAAAAAACTGCAATGCTGATATTCTTTCTCAGGAGGTAGAGCCATTAATCCCTAGGTTGCCGGTTCGATCCCGGCTCCTCCTGTCCACATGTGGAAGGGACCTTGGGCGACACACTGAACCCTAAGTTGCTCCTGCTAGAGGCCATCAACCTTGCATGGCAGCTCAGTCACCGTGTGTGTGAATGGGTGAATGAGACCAAGCTGTAAAAATGTTTTGGGATCAGTTAAGTTTGTAAGTGCTGTGAATTTTATTTGCCATAGGTTCTAACCTTCAACAGAAACCCTTCTGTGGTTCTATGGGTTAATGCTTTGTTCAGCTCTGCTCCACTGTAGCATAGCAACATTTAACTAACATTTAATTTTTTTTGTCAGTGGACTTTGCGTCGTCACCCATGGCAGTGGTGCAAGTAACATAAGTATAATGCAATTTACTGATGCTACCTGTCTCCTGCAGCTGCAAACACATTGTGTTCACTAGCAAATATGGCTGCATTCTGCTCAAAAGGCTTGACAACTCAATCTCCTCTTACTTTTTTATATTGGAATTACAGTATAGTTATTTTTGCTTTTATCGAATGAATTTTCCAAGGTTGATTCCAATATGATTTTAAAGGATTATGTGCAGAAATGCAGGCTGATTCTCCAAGTTCTATACTTGGCTTAGTTATTATTGGTGTTGAAAAAAGTGGTACTTACTGATGTATTTCCACAATCAACTCAGCCGCAACCAGAAATGATTTATAACAATTTAAAGATGAAAAATGTCACAGTAGGCATTTTACCAGCATTACATTTTCATGAATGCATGTTGCTTTTCTCTGCAACATCCCTCTGATCCACTGAGACTTTGACTTCAATTACATCTTTTTCTCTCTCTCATCGCATTCTTTGTCCTTAAGTCATGTTAGTGGATGGCGTCTGTATGTGGGCAAATGTCTATAGAGCTAAGGCAGTCTGAGGAGTTTGCCATAGACAAGTTGAGCCAAGATTATATGTGCAATATGTATAATCAGATACACTTCTCTCTTTCAGATGATGGGGCGCTTCTTTTGTGGGCTTGCTCAGTCGGGCGCTTGGTGTTGTTTTGACGAATTTAACCGAATCGACATTGAAGTGTTGTCTGTCATCGCTCAGCAGCTCATTACCATACGAAACGCTAAAACTGCTAAGGTACTCACACATACACACACACACACACACACACACAGACACACACACCACTATGTATGGCGAAGAAAGAAGGACATTGCTCTACTATCCTAAAAAGACCAAGCGATACAGCCTTACAGATCTCAAGAGTCGAAAGGAAATTAATTCCATCGGACGTCACACAGCATATTAACGTTCAACTGAATGGCAGCCAATAAGCCACTGTATCATTACTGTATTTTCAATAGAGGAGATAAAGAAAGACCGTCCGGTTAGGAGTCAGCACAGATTACATGAATCAGAAATGAATTGGGTCCATAAGTTAATGCCACACACAGACTGTATGTGCTTGTGTAGATGACATTTAAGACATCGCAGTCATATAAACAAGAATGTCTCACTCAAATTCTGTGTTGTGCAGCTGTCAAAGTTTTGGTTTGAGGGCCAGGAGATCAAGCTGGTGATGACGTGTGCTGCATTCATCACCATGAACCCAGGCTATGCTGGAAGAACGGAGCTGCCTGACAACCTTAAAGCTCTCTTCAGACCAATAGCCATGATGGTGCCAAACTACGCCCTTATTGCGGAGGTAACAGGCTCTCTGTGTGTGTGTGTTGTTGTACATGCTTGCTTATTTTCTCTATATAACAGTTTCATCATTCCCTTATTTCTTTCCCTCCCACCAGGTGATTTTGTACTCAGAGGGATTTGAGTCCAGTAAGACCTTAGCGAGGAAAATGACCCAGATGTACAAGCTGTGCTCTGAACAGCTGTCCCAGCAGGACCACTACGACTTTGGCATGAGAGCTGTCAAGTCTGTCCTGGTCATGGCTGGGTCAGAGCAACACACTCAAGCATACACTGACACACATGTGCATTCAGTTATTGACACTCAGACAGACACACGTGCATAAATACACTATATATTTAGCATCCATGTACAGAATGCGCTGTGTGCCATTGTTGTTAAATGTATATATTGCTAATCAGCACACGGTTGTCATATTTTAGTCCACTGCAGAGACTGTCATCATCGGTGAGTTAGATGGCCATGCTTTGTGCTAATCTCTCACATATTCAGCAAATATAATACATATGATAAAAGAAAATAAGCACGTCTCCACCTAAGCACTTGTTTCACTGTGTTATGTGTGTGAAATCCCATCGCTTCGTCGAATGAATTTCACAGCTCAAATGAATGAGCGATGCGACACACAGTTACTCCTGGTGTGCGTGAGTGCATGAGCAGATGCATATGGATGTTCTTGACCATATATAGTGAAAGTCATGCTTTCAACTGTTGGTTATGAGCTGCAGCTCAGGAAACTGTTGTAATTGACTCGTGATTCATTGCCTGCCTTCGCCTAGATATTACTCCTCTGAGTCTGCTTGTTCCACACTTAGCACACATTCATTATCTCCCACTCCAATGTCTCTAATGTTTTTTTTTACATTGTTTTTTTTTATAAGGGAGTGGAGCCAGCTTATTGGGAAGATCAGGTTGTGCAATATTAAATTATCAGCTCACGTCGACTGCTTATTATCGTTTTCCCCATTAATTAATTTGACTTATTAAAAAGTAACATTATTTTTCCCACATTGTTCACATTTATTTCAATGAGTGTTTAGACGTCTTTAGAAGAGATCTGTGTTGTCACATTATATTATTATAGATAGCATATTTGCTAGTTAATTGAGGCAGTTGATAATAGTGAACAACATGTAAAATGTTTGGCAACAAGTGAAGTGAGGACTTAAGCAAATAAAGAAAGAATAAACCAACAAGTAAATGGACTAATGTGTAAAGATATAATCTGTAAAGTACTGATGGTTGTTTTTGTGTTCTTAGGTCTCTAAAGCGGGAGAACCCCCACCTCAGTGAGGATGTGGTTCTTATCAGAGCCCTGAGGGATTCCAACCTGCCAAAGTTCCTCGTTGATGATGCTGTGCTGTTTGGGTAAGCCTATCAGAATTACATCTTACTTCTGGTCCTCCAAATGCACACATACAGAACAATAACAAGATATTAGAATATTTTAATAAGTTTCAATGAGGAAAAAGGCATGTTGTTTTTATGTTGTTACATGTGAAAACAATAATTTAGTGTGTATTATGCTAACCCCCTACAGTGGTATCCTGTCAGACCTCTTCCCTGGTGTGTGTATCCCTGAGCATGACTACGGTGTACTTCACTCCACCATCCTGGAGTCTCTGGTTAAGCGAAACCTGCAGCCACTGCCTAGCATGACCAAGAAGGTACAAGGGGGGGCAACAGAGATGCTTCTTTATGTATTTGAATTCACTGAATTATTTCCTTATGAATATGTTGTCTCTGTAAAACCTTTTGTGTGTCATAAATAAAAGATAAGGCTGGTATTAGTATTAATTATTTTACTTTTTACTTCCCTACCCTGTCTGAGGCACTCATCCCCCAAGTCCATTCATTCCTACTGAAGATGTAATTCTTTTAAACAGGTCACAAATATGTGTAATTAAAAGACAAAGATTTTTCTAAAACATCTGGACACTGTAGACTAGAGGTAATAGAGTAAATTGTGCATTGGTGGGGGACTACTTTCAGCTGTGGATTAATACACAGTGTGCCAGTGACTATTTACAACACCAGGACAGTGCATGTGAGATTAACTCAAACTAAACAATGGATCTTATGGAATCATAATGGCAGAAAATGTCACACGCCTCCAGTAGGTAGAGCAGGTCATCCACAGGGTAATCACAGGGTTGGTAGTTTGATTATTCTGTCTACATGTCAAAGTATCCTTTAGCAAGACACTGTACTCCAATTGCTCGCAATGGTTAGGCCAGTGCCACCATCAGTGTATTTGTGTAAAAAAGGCTACACAGGCAGCGGTTGTTAATAGACAATGACAATTATACAAATGATAGAATATTTCAAGCCATATTGTTATAAGGGTTAGCATTTTTTCAGTTACAATATCTCTATTGGTATCTAGCCGTGCAAATATTTTAGTCTTACTTGCTCAGGTTTTGAGACATCTGTCTCTGAGATTTTGTAAACTCATCTGCATTTGGTTTGTTTGTCCATCCTCGAAACATGCCCTCCATCTTATCCTGTCCACTTCATTTTTTTTATACGACCACCAGGTGATCCAGCTGTATGAGACCATGTTAGTGCGCCATGGTGTCATGTTGGTAGGGCCTACTGGTGGAGGTAAGACCACTGTCTACACCATCCTGGCAGACACCCTGGAGACCCTCCATCGCACAGGGCACAACAGCCCCTTCTATCAACCTGTCAGGACCTATGTTCTCAACCCCAAATCTGTCACAATGGGAGAGCTCTACGGAGAGGTACTGTAGACAAGAGAATCAACAGCGTCTTCCCTTCTAACTCCACATTCATTGATTATTTGCCTCAACCCCTCAGGTGAACACGTTAACGCTGGAGTGGCGTGACGGACTGATGGCGCTGAGTGTCCGTGACGCAGTCAACGACACCAGTGATGACCACAAGTGGGTGATCTGCGACGGGCCAGTTGACGCCCTGTGGATTGAGAACATGAACACAGTGCTGGATGACAACAAGATGCTCTGTCTGGCTAACAGCGAGCGAATCAAACTTACTTCATCCATACATATGGTGTTTGAGGTTAGAGCGGAACATGGTGAGAGTAGAGTTTAAATGCTTTGTCTAGTCAATAAGCAGTTTTCAAGTTCATATGCAGTGTTTAATACGGGGTCAAGGGGCAAACGGCTAAAGCTTGGATGAGAGTTGGAGGCTCCCTGCTGTAGTGTATTCATACATCTTATTTAATCTCCTTCTTTATCTGTGTTTTCCAGGTCCAGGACTTGGCTGTAGCATCTCCAGCCACAGTCAGTCGCTGTGGGATGGTATATATTGACCCAGATGAACTCAAGTGGATGCCCTATGTCCAGACATGGATCAGTGGTCTAGGAGCCAAGGTTGGACATACTGTATATCTCTATCATTTCGAGATCTTTTACAACACTATTTAAAATGACAAATGATTTGTTCTTGAGTCCTGGCCGGCAACTGCTTCTAAAGCAGTATGACATGTTTGTGAAAGCACTTTTTTATCTGACATGTTGTCCCACAGGTCAGTGCTACTACATACAGTATAAGCTGTTAAATTTTATCAGCTTTTCTCTCCGGCCGGAGTTCTGCGGCCTTGATCGCAGTCCAAGCTGTGGGCATCATTCAAACACACTTATCCATTCTTTATATCACAGACTAGTAAAGTTTCCCGTGTCCCCATCATTGCTGTTCTGTACGTGTGAAACTGTGGCGGTGTGTTCCTGACTGTTTGTGCACTGGTACATGAATGGTAATGTGCTTTTTCAGGCATTACAAGCAGGAGAGTTCTTGAGCACCAACATAAGCGTTGATGACAGCACATCATGTCAAAGTTCATAGCTTGCGACATTAGCCCAGAGCTTTATAGGGTGACTTGACATCACAGTGCGAGTGGGTCATTTCTCCCCTCAGCCTTAACTCTCACTTTCTCTTCTTGTGTGTGTCTTTATATATCGATTTCTCATGCACTGAGACTATTCTGTTTGTTGACAGTGTAATTATCTGCTTACCTTTCATTTGTTTGTTGCTTTTGCTGCCTTCTGTGTTTCCGCATTCTACTATTTTTCTCTACTTTTGCCTCCCACTTTGAGTTTTTCAACCTCTCCACTAAGCTACTTCAATCAGTTTTTAATGGGCAACATGTTTTTTCTTGGGAAGGAGACTTTCTTTTCTTGGTTTAAGTGCTCTGCTTTGTCTGGGATAGCTTTGATTATACTTGCAACACATTTGCAGGGTTGTTAGAGGTAGAGTTTATTAGAGTTTTTAATTAATTTTGTATAGATTTCCACTTACTCTGTTTCGAGGGAGGGAGTCTGGGAAACGCTCTCTGTGTGTCTTGGGGACACAATTATTCTAATTCTCTGTCTTCTTTGTCTAACAGTCTCTGTCAAGCTAGTAGCTTGTGTACAAATTCAAATAGTTCAACATTTTGGGAAATAAGCTTATTCCCTTTCTTGCTGAGAGTTCTCTCATGTTTGTCCGGTCGTTATGAAGCTACAGCCAAACAGTTAGCTTAGCTTAGCATGAAGACTGGGACAGGAAAGCAGCCAGCCAGGCTTACCAGTGCACAGAGATAGCCAAGCTAGATGTGCCTCCCTTGCTTCTAATTTTTTATGCTAAGCTAATAGTCTAATAGAGTATATTTAGCAGACAAATATGAGTTCTCATTGAACACCTGGGAAGAAAGTGACACGTAACTTTAACTTTGTCGAATTAACTTAGTTACTTCTGTGATTCCTAGATAAACGTCTCTTAAATATCCCTGCATGACCTTACCCTCCCCTGCCTTCACCCATCTCTCTGTGACCCTCTTTTTTCCTTTGCTCCGTGCTGTCTCTCTAGCTCCCAGACCCGGTGCGAACATACCTCCTGGAGCTGTTTGAGCAGTATGTGGAGAAGGGTCTTCACTTCGCGTTGAAGCACTGTACCCAGGCGATCCGCCAGGTGGACATCAGCAAAGTCACCACTCTTTGCTCCCTGCTGGAGGCACTGCTGCTGGACAAAGAAGGGCCAGACCTCAACATGGTACTTTAAACACAAGACTTAACTGACACTTTAGTCTATCTCATTTCTCTCTATGGTGCCACAGAGGGGCCTATTTTGGTCTAATAGTTTGAATCAGGACAATTTTGCACTGTAGTCGAAGAGATTCAGTGTTGTTGTGAGCAAGGTCAGATAACAAAAGGCAAAGGCAGCACCTCTGCGTAAACCACACATGACATCTGTACTCTATAGATGAACCATGCCATTACTCACTGAGCTTCTTCCTTTTTTATGTTTGTGTCTGTGTGCTAGGATTCCAAGCATCTCAACAGTGTATTATGTCAGACCTTCATATTTAGCTACCTGTGGGCAGTAGGCGGCAACCTGACCAGTTCTCAGTGGGATACTTTTGACACCTTCGTCAGAGAGCAGTTTGAAGACAACAGCAATTCTAAGGTACATACGTATGCACACACACAGATACATACAGAGGTAGATGGACAAGATGGAGGTTTTTTTTTGCCCTACACTGTGTTGTAACCTTTGCAGACACCACATGTGTTCATAGCACACTGACAAAAGTGTCACAACAGTGCCCAGTGTTGCTGTTATAAGTCTTCTCTGTCACTCGAGGCTGTATTACTGAAGAGTTAGACCCATTCACATTTCCTGGTATTAGCATGAAATATGTGAAAAGGCCTGAAGGTTAGCTCATTTTATATATATTACATCAAAGTAGTCTTGGCACTGGATGTATCTCGCTGGAGCACAGCTAATCTGTAAGAGGATTCTTCTCTGTGATATCAGTCATGTGAAAAGAGCATCCATATTATGCAATATAGTAATAACTTTTACAAGGTTACAAGGAACATATTGGAAAAGTACATCAGATAAAAGCATGCACTCTGTGGCAAGGTTAAGAAAAGTCCATTGCATATCATTATTCTACCTTGCCAACCTCTGAGAATTCGGAATCAGCTGTTATAGAATGGATGAAATAATTTTTATTTGTATAGAATGAGCCGCAGAGAAATAGATTAAGGAAGGTGGAGGCTGGTATTATATCCTTCAGTCCTTACAGCCTAACAGGATATGGAACGTTAATTGTTTGAGAGGTTTGTCTCGGCTGGCAGTAGCGGCAGATGATTGAGGGAGTGGCTGACTGACAGAGGCAGGAACATGACTCCCTCACCTGAAGGTGGAGTGATCATATGAGTAAAAGATTCATCAAGGCTGCCGACTGTCATCTGTCTGTGCATAAGGAGCCAATGCTGCTGGCGTTGTGGTTTTTGTGGTGGTGTGTACTCAATTTTATTTATATCAGAACGGTTTGTGTGTGTGTTTTTGTGCATTTACCACGAGATGAAACCCGTGCAGCCAGCTCCCAGCTGTGAAGCTTGAGGGAATATAAACTTCACACACACATCAGTAACAGCAGGTCTTGGAAACATGTCAGACAAATACTAATTCACATGCCACAGGGAACCTTCCGGTGCCACATAAGACAAACTACAGTCAACAACAGAGTAAAATGAGTTTCTTTAATGCCTGTTTTCTGAGAATGTTTTTTAGCTAATGGCACACAGTCCAATTAGGCACTTTTGTAACTTTCATGACACTATATTTGCAAGTCTTTTGTGTGTATTGTCATGTGTGTCGATTGATGTGTTCCGTGTAGCTCCCGAAGTCTGGTACCCTGTGGAGTGTGTTCATGAACTTTAAGCACAAGCGTCTGGAGCCATGGGAGAGTATAATCCCTTCATTTCAATACAACAGAGAGCAGCCCTTTTTTGAGATGCTCGTCCCCACCACAGACACTGTCCGCTATGGCTACCTGATGGAGAAACTGCTGTCTGTGCGACACTCTGTACTCTTCACTGGCGACACTGGAGTGGGGAAGGTAAGGACTCATGGATATAGTAGAAACAGCAACACTGTGACATACTGTACTTTAAGTCGTAGCACACCGACCTAAAAGATAACAAGAACAACCATAAACAACGCTACTAAAGGGGCATCTGGGTTGTACAGAGGACAAACACTACCCTACCAGAGCTGGCAATGTCGCTGCAAAAGCAAGTTCTTCTGGTTGCCTTTTGCACCTGGTTAGCCAGGACCCACTGCACGAGACATGCCTCTGTGTCTGTGAGTTTGCTTCACGGTGTGAATAATTTATCCACATGTGTGCTGGGGAGTAGTGGATATGACTGCAAATAATGTACGGAAAACAAACAACAAACTCCAATGGAATCACTGAAAAATAAGCTTATTAAATGACTAACAGGAAACATACTGTAAATAAAATGTTTGTCTGCTTTTGATATTTGGTCTACATTTCGTTCACTGGCGCTGGGAATCCTTCCCACAGCCGGCATTCATTTTGTTGGACACCGAGGACCACAGACACACATTGGTATTCAAGATGGGACTATTGATAGCCATGCTTGTGTCCCTACACAAGGTTATTTATGCGTATCTTTGCCCAAGCATATCTCAGCCTGCTCTTAAGCGAAAGAGGGGCTGGTGACTCCCATGTGTACTGAAGGAAGCACCTGGTAGTCTACACCCACCGTCATGATTACATTTGGAGAAGGGATAGCTAGAGATCATGAATAAATGAAGGCTGAGAATACACCCTGAATAAAAAAAATACATCTACAATTACTACACCCATTCAGGTACTTATAACACTGTGGTTGAAGAGATCACTGAAAAATCCATATGAAATTATTCAATTAATTAATTAATTAAGAATTATTCAAAGGCTTTTGAAGCTTATTAAACATTTGGTGTTATGGGTCACACCTGTTAGACAAGGAGTCATTTGAGTCAGTATGTATCTTTGTATGTCTTGCAGTCGGTGGTGGCTCGGGGCCTTCTTAACAGTATCCAGGAAAAGGCAGGATACCTTCCAGTCTACATCAACTTCTCTGCTCAGACCTCCTCCGCCCGCACGCAGGAGATCATTGAGTCCAAACTGGAGAAAAAGAGGAAAAACATTCTGGGTACTGGCTCACAGCTGCATTACTACACGGCCACTCATGTACTGCAATGTAGAACATCTGTGTAGAAATGTTGAAAATGGTTGGCAGTAATGTGTAGTTAATGGACTAAAGCAAATTGGTATTGTCCTTGAGTGAGACAGTTGATCTGCTGATCTGGCCATCCATTCATCCATTTGCTCATACTGTTGTCCTTCATTACATACTGTATCATGCTTTATTGCCATCTGTCAGTCTGTTCCCTTTTCCTCTTCTCTCTTCATGCTTTTCCCTTGCCCTCCCTGTAGGTGCTCCTGCTAAAAAGAAGCTAGTGGTCTTTGTGGATGACCTGAATATGCCTAAACTGGACAGTTATGGCTCTCAGCCCCCTATAGAACTCCTGCGTCAGTTCCAGGACTTTTCTGGCTTCTATGACAGAAACAAGTTCTTCTGGAAGGAGATTCAGGTATAAATGTACACAAATAAGATGAGCTACAGCCTTTCGCATTCTATCTCTACACGTGTTAAACACAAAAGGTGCATCCTGCAAACAAGATAGTTTTAGACTTGGTGTAGAGCACCTTTGACAGAGTCTCCAGTCTTTGTCCTAAGCTATATGTTAAACCGTCCAAGAGCTGCATTTAACACTGATATTAATGTTCTCATTTAACTCCGGGTGAGATTACAAACAACCGTATTTCCCAAAATGTCAACTGTTTGTCAAGTGTAAATATAGCGTTTTTGTTTTTTACGCAGTCAGCATTTATTTAATTTGTTTTCTAGTTGGACTTTCAATGAAGTTTGTCCATTTAAATAAGAAACCCATTCATCTTGTGTGCCTGTTGTGCGTGTTTGCATCTGTATTTGTGTTAATGTATTGGACCCATGTGTGTATATGCTGCATTGATATAAAGATTCCTGTATTCAACTTGTGCTGTACAACCAAACACACGCACACAAGACTGATTGTACTTTAGATTGCACGTGATGTCTTATAGTATAATGTAGCGGCACGTATTGCACATAAGCAATACATTCAGGATAATTCATGGCACCGTGCACTGCAGGCAGACATGGTCCTACAGCAGCTATATACTGTAAGTAAGTTCAACTAATTTATTCTCCATGTGAAGGAAGTTTTTTTTTTAAATAAAAGTTTTAGTCAAGTTCAGGATAAAAAAAGTCCAAGGTTTAACAACTGTGTTCTTACTGACCAAAGCCACAGTCTGTGCAGCGGCAGATACCTAGAGACGGAGGAACCGTATGTGAAATCTTGCAGCCGCCTGCCCTCGCACGCGTTCTGATCATTCCTGTATCTCCCTCTGATGCTCCATACCACTTCTGCCTGCTCAAACCTGGCAACACATGTCTCATTTGTTTCCCTTTGGAGAAAAGAAGACACATATTGCCGCTGTGTATTTTTTTAATCAAACAAAATGCTAATGTACTTACTCAACAATCTGCAGCATTCCAGATGCTGGAATGTCAGGCTTCAGAGCAGTACAAATGTTCTTGTTGTTTACAAGTCCGATTGAATTGGGGGTGGCATTTCCTTATCTTTAAATTAAATAGATAGAAAATGCAAGCTGGAAAGCGAGAACTAAACTGAAACTTAATTTTATTCGGTGGGGTATTGGCACGCATGTAGTTTAGTAGAAATTCAATTCAATCTACATTGCCTATACACAAACTTATCTTTTCATGTTAGGAATGTTGTATCCAGCCAGATGCTAAACACTGAGCATTAAAGTAAATATTTTCTTCGTGCTGAAACAATTAGTTAACCAGTCGATTAATAGATTGAAAGAAAATTACTCGACAAATTCTGAGAGTCATTTAATGGCTAAAGTCATCTTTCAAACATTATGTGGCTCCAGCTTCTTAAAAGTGAAGACGTGCTGATTTTCTACATTTTATGTGATTGTGAATTGAATATCTTTGTCAACTTGCTTGGACTCTGGAAAGCTGTGAGAGAAAATAACAGATTAATTGATTTTGAAAATAACCGTTACTTGCAGTCCTAATATTTTTCCCACCCTCAACAGTTGTTTTGGGTCCGTTGTCTAGCTGGAGACTTTTGATGAAATCCCTAATGGCAGACATGTTGTTCTTCATTATGATTCCCTACTCACCCTCTTTCCCTACTACTCTTCTTCCTTTCTTTTTGTCCCCCAGGAAATGACCATTGCCGCGGCATGTGCTCCTCCAGGAGGGGGCCGCAATCCGGTGACCCCCCGATTCATCCGCCACTTCAGCATGCTGTGTCTTCCCACACCCTCAGACCACAGCCTCAAGCAGATCTTCAAAGTGAGAGGACACGCCCATACGAAGACAGTCGCAGACACTCGCACACATCAATTATGTCCCTCATTGTGTTGCCACGTGTGCTGTTGCGGCTTTAAATCCACACTTACATACGAGGATAAGACACACACACACAGCCAGTTACTTTTCCTTATACCTCATGTTATTATAGTACTGCTTTTAAACCTGTGCTCGAAAGTACAAACTAAATTAATTGTTGTAATAAATCATTTTGTTCTTAACTGGTTCAGGAATATTATGGCCAAAACATATAATGTTCATTCTTCATATGATGAAAATGCTTAATTTTAACCATTATTTTTTCAAGGTTAGAAATATGCATGAATTTGAATATACTCCTTGAAAAATGCTTGATTTTCAACATAATCTGATGTTTCGTCTTCTCATGTTAAGCACAAATCTTTAATATTTGTTTGGTTGTCTCCTGGCATTTATTGTAAGAATTTAAGGCTTTGAGAGTCTGGAAGGTTTTGGTTTAGGTACCTTGAAAGTGCTTGGGAATGCTTGAATTTTCTTTTTAAAAAGCTATATGAACCCTGATGATATCTGGCTCTTGATGCTCACTCACTCTGTCTCATTTGTCCATTACACCCCACTCCCCACTATTCATTTTTTTAATCACACACTTGCTTCCTTTCTTCATGCTTGTTGTGGTCAGGCCATCCTGAATGGTTTCCTTAGTGAGTTTTCCCAGGCGGTGAAGGACTGTGCCGGTCAGATTGTGGATGCAGCTGTTGAGATTTACAACCGTTTGAGTGAAGATCTTTTGCCCACTCCAGCTAAGTCCCACTATGTCTTCAATCTCCGGGACCTTTCCAAGTGTGTGCAAGGTGAGATACGTTTGCACACAGTCAGGGACACACATTCTGATCAGCTCATTGTACATTCAGGGCTCTAAAGAACATTTGCAGTTGCCACGACCGCTGACGACTAACAGCCCTGAGTTCAATTTAGGGGCTGGGCAGTTGTGGATATCTCTTGTTTTGCAGCATACAATTGAAACACAGGGCACATAAGGAGTTAAGCGAAAAAGGTAGAGCCAGTTCTTTCCTTCTAAACACCTACCACAGTAGGTGAATTGCAGGTTCTATTGTGTCATATCTGATATCCAGATATGTCTATTTTCAGCCTTTATAATGCATTTTGAATGGCCACTTGGGATTTTATCTAGTCAGTGGGTTGGTTTTTGGGTGACCAATGTATTGTATTTCACATGTATTTCACCAAAGATACATGTTAAATATGGACACACATCAGCTGCACAAGCACAGAGCATGTAGACCCTCTCTTTTCCTCAACAGCACAAACTAAACTTAAGTGCTGCTGAAAGAGACTGACAGACACAGAGAGCTTCCAAATCGTTGTACCTCCGCAGCGTGGGGCACGTCGGCTACGACTTATCTCTTCAAGCCACATTACCAATATTTATAAGCTCTGTCTCAGCCTCGTACTCCCGACTCGTCTATGCCATCACCCCCTCTGCCTCCGTCCCACTCTCCCTCCCTGCCGTCCTTTACGCAGCAGGCGTCATTACAGCATGAAGATGAAGCTGAAGTGACTTCTACGACGGCTTTCTCTACACTACATACTCAGCATAGCTGGAGTGCATTACTCAAACGCACAGTTCCCCTTTGCAGCACATACTGTTGTTGAGGGGTAATAAACTTAACACCCACTCTTCTTATTGTATTATATCGCTGGCATCACATGGCCTCTCTTTATACAGTGTCTTATGTTTTGTGTCCCTTCATATGTATCCTTAGTAGTTATCTTTATATGACTCTGATTTAGGTTGTTTGCATTGGAAGAAATGTCAAGAGTATGTTAGACATTCTGTTCAAACCACAAGTACAGCAGTTTGGTGAGCAGAAGAACATTATTGATTTTTCAGGACAGTCCCCCCCTTACTGGTAGTCTAAAACACCCACACACAGACTTACACTCATTTCAGGTTATTAGAGCTATAATTCTCCTCTCCATACGCCATTCCCTCGACATCCAGGTATACTGCAGTGTGAGCCGAGCCAAGTGAGAGACAAGAACCAGATCTTCCGTCTCTTCTGCCATGAGTGTCAGCGAGTGTTCCACGACCGACTCATCAACAGCCAAGATAAGACCTACTTCAACACCATCGTTAGTGAGATGGCCAGTAAGAACTCGGTCACAAAGGCCGTCCTGATGTCCCACTTTGCTAAATGCACAATCTTGCACATGTTGGAAGTGTCACCACCATCTATCCATTTATTTTCCATTTATTTTGCATCTTTACCCGCTGATGTATACCTCTCTTTTTGACCCTCTCTCTCGCTTTCTGCCAGGCAAATACTTTAGCATTAACTTGGAACCCTCATACTTTGTGACTCAGCCCATCATATTTGGGGACTTCATCAAGGTCAGATTTGATCTTCTTATAGAAAATGCTTGATATATTCAACATACAACACTTGATTTCTCTCAAGATTTATTTATTCCAATTGCTCTCATCTAATAATCCCCATAGGTGGGTGCAGAGAAAGAAGATCGTCTGTATGAGGATCTGACAGACATTGACAAGATTCGGGCTGTTCTCCAGGACTACCTCGATGATTACAACACAACCTTCTCCAAGGAGACCAAGCTGGTTTTCTTTCAGGACGCTATCGAGCACGTTTCCAGGTGTGTATATGTGATCTGAATTGCCAGACTTTTTTGTAAAGTGGATGTGGTTAATGGATTTTAGCTGTAGGTGGCACAAACTGTGAGAGCAAAGTTACACCAAAGAAGACGTTAACACTGGAGCAACTATGATACTGATTTTTCAAAAGGAATATTTAGGAACATTGCGACATGCTCAAGGAGTGCTTGTCTCTTGAATAACTGCTCTCCTCGATGCTGATGATGAGGTGACGCTAAACTATTTAGATGAGTTTTGATAGAATTATTTGGTTTGCATACAGTCTCTGCTTATATGTTTATCAGTAGCATTGTATCAAGGCATATATATCATAGGGCTGGGCGATATGGCCAAAAAGTGTTTTCACGAAAAATAAAAAATGATATCGGTCAATATCAATAATTATCACGATCATTGTCAAATCATTATTTCTTTCATGTTCAAAGGCGGATTTTTTTCCCTCCCGAGTGAAAATTGAAGAATACAGTTAGTTAATTGTGGTTTGAAACTATTCTTTATTGGCTGAACATGACAAACCCTTGCCAAACAGCAGAACATTTCACAAATCTGAGGCACTGTAATTTCCTATGTTCTGCATGTTCAATTGATGAAACAGGTTTGTGGTGTTGCCCATCTTAGCTGGCACATGTCTTTGGCACAGTTTACTTAGTTTTTTGTTGGATTGTAAATCGCCAAAATATCTTCAAACTACTGAAGCTGAGTGACCCTTCTTGTTTTTTTTCCAATTACAAACCTATTAACCATTGTGTCTGTAAGCACACCGCTATTCCTGCAACATGATTGACTCTTCTTCTTCTTCTTTTGTTTCATAATGGGTGGCAACTAGCATTTAAGATGCATTAGCACCCCCCCCCCCAGTGTATGGGTGGTTTAATTTAATCGAACATTTGTTATATTTATATTGAGGAAGATTATATAGACATAATTATTGTTATTGTTTTATCGCCCAGGAGTAGGTAGAGCCACAGGAAAGGCTACATGACTCAAATGGCATGGAATCTGTGACCTGGTATATCTTTATAACCACAACATTTCCTGCTTTGTCCTTTACAAATGATGACAGCCATTTCTCCTTATCTTGTAGGATTGCCCGTATGATTCGCCAGGAGAGAGGCAATGCCCTACTAGTGGGGGTGGGAGGTACGGGCAAGCAGTCGCTGACTCGGCTCGCAGCCCACATGTGTGGGTACCGCTGCTTCGAGATTGAACTGAGCCGAGGCTACAACTATGACAGCTTCCATGAGGACTTGAGGAGGCTCTACAAGATGGCTGGTGTGGAGGGCAAAGATATGGTGTTCCTCTTTACGGATACTCAGGTACGATGGAAGGTTTTTGCTGATATGAAAATAAGACTCATTTGGATGCCTGCAGATTGGATTTTTTCCCCACATCATTTAGAGGTGTCCACTCTCTTTCCTGTTGTAGATTGTGGTGGAGGAGTTTCTGGAGGATATCAACAACATGCTGAACTCTGGTGAGGTGCCCAACCTTTTTGAGAAAGATGAGCTGGAGCAAGTACTAGCTGCCACCCGCCCTAAAGCCAAAGAGGCTGGAATCAGTGAGGAGAACAGGGATGAGGTATGCACAGGCACACTTGCTGTAGAAAACATGTCATTCAGGCAGTACAAATGCAGTAGAGTATATATGTATAACATGAGCAAGCAAACAGGCTAATTAAAACATTTTTGTGAAGATGATCAGAGCAAATGATTGAGTTGGAAATTGTCCCAAATTCACATCTGTCTGTGAGACAGACAACCTGTATGGTTGATATAACTTGTTCTATATTTACCACAAACCTGACACACACGAACAAAACCTACCCAGTCAGCAACAAAATGTGGTAACATTGTTGTTACCTTAGAGACCATATTCTTCTTTGGACAATGTTTTCACTTGTTGATTTGTGTTTGCTGTAAAAAATGATACCAATATTTCTTTAGTGAGATGTGATGTTGGCATGTGAGGAAATTAGGCCGTGCGAAGAGTGCAGAACTACGAATGTCCAGACTCTGAATCTATGATGATGACAAAAATGGATAAGCAAAATGTATACCAGCACCTCTAAAGCTCAATCTAATTTGTTTAATACATACAAAACTTAAGTGTAAAAACTAATTTGTGGCTTTACAGGGGTTTTATGAGCCAGACTATCTTCATAGTATCACAAAGGATCCATGCAGAGAGATTTTAATAAACCAGCCTAAAACAGTTACAGATTTGCCAACCCGATGTTTAAAATGTTCAAATAAAATTAAGATATCCTCAGTATCAAAAGTTGCAGTAAAATATAGCAGAAGTAAAAACAAAGGCTGACCAATGTCAGCAGCTAAGAAAAGATAATTAAGAACTTTCATAACATTTCAGAATTCCCACAAAGGGCCAAAATAGCCATAGAGTCTGGCCAAGAGCAGTCAGATAAAGTCAGTGCCCCCAAGCTAGCTGTGAGAAAATATCAGCCTTTAATGTTATCAGCCTGCTGTGACATTATGACTGCTGTGACACACACACACAGCATGATGTGTGTGTGTGTGTGGCCTTCAGGTGTTCCAGTTTTTCATATCTCGTGTACGGGAGAAGCTGCACATTGTGCTGTGCATGAGTCCCGTGGGCGATGCCTTCAGGTCCCGCTGTCGGATGTTTCCTTCACTGGTCAACTGCTGCACCATTGACTGGTTTGTGCAGGTATGGGTTAGCTCTAATTTTTCTGACCCTGTCCTGTCATATATAATTACTCCGTTTGGGTTTGTGAAATTGTATGTAGAAAGCCATAGAATATAATGCAATTATTCTAACTGGTACAAACATGTTATATGGGGGTCATCTACATGTCTGTTAGGATGTCTCTCTCTCCTTGTCTTGAACCAGTCTACAGAACATCTTTCTTCTTTCAATCAATCTACCACAGCAGCTATATTCAAAATGTAATTTTTTCTCCGCCCCCTTCTTTCTTCTTAGTGCATTTTCTTGTTTTACAATTATCCTCTCCCTCACCTCTCTCTTCATCTGATCTTTAAGGCTTTCTAATCGTATCGTTCCATTGATGTTGTTTGTTGGCATTTTGAATCTTTTATATTCAGTTGTGGAAGCTTGTAATTTGCATCTTTATTAAATATATTTATTATTTTTATTACATTTTTTATGTCTCTCTATTGCTGTTTTGTGGAAGCAAATAAAGAAAAGATCAAATAAAAGCTGTATATCGTCGCCCTCGCTGCAAACCTTATTCCCCTCTTTGCTCTTTTCCCCGTTACCCCTGTGGTGCCCAGTGGCCTCGTGAGGCGCTGCTCTCTGTCTCTCAGGCTTTCTTCCAGAATGTGGACCTTGGCAGTGAGGAGCTGAAGCAGAGGTTCTCGGCCATGTGCGTGGAGATACATGTTAGTGTCACTGACATGGCTGAGCACTTCTACTCGGAGCTGAGACGCCGATACTACACCACGCCTACCTCCTACCTGGAGCTCATCAACCTCTACCTGTCCATGCTAGAGGAGAAGAGACGGCAGCTAGTGCTTGTAAGTCTGACCATCAAAGTGCATGAGCAATTATCAATACAAGTGATTAGTTGCCAGTTGTGGTGCTGATGATGAATATTCACCTGACTGCTCTAGCTAGTGGTGGTCTGTGATCAGCTTCTTTGTTGTTGTGGCACTGTAATACTCTAATGCATTGTGCCTTACTTTGTAGATCGTGACTGCATGTCAAATATTCATACTATATCTGTGTGTGGGGGGGGTTGTATGTATAGGCCAAGGATCGTGTGAAGAATGGTCTGACTAAACTGCTCGAGACCAACGAGCTTGTGGACAAAATGAAAGTGGACCTGTCTGCTCTGGAGCCAGTCCTCAAACAAAAATCCATTGATGTTGATGCCCTCATGGAGAAACTGGCTATAGACCAGGAGAGCGCTGATGAGGTCTGTGTGTGTGAGAGAGATACAGTAGCATTATCACAGAAGTTTAAAAATGGTGTCTTTTTCATCCTATAAGGTGCTGGAAAAGCATCACAGCCTTTTCTCATTACTGTATGTATCGTACAAAAATCTGTCCTTGCCACAGGTGCGTAAAGTAGTGAAAGAGGATGAGGCTTTGGCCAAGGTCAAAGCAGAAGACACCCAGGCCATAGCCGATGACGCCCAGAAGGACCTGGATGAGGCTCTGCCAGCCCTGGAGGGTGCTAATCAGGCCCTTAATTCTCTCGACAAGGCTGACATCTCTGAGATCAAGGTGTTCACCAAACCCCCAGACCTAGTCATGACCGTCATGGAGGCTGTCTGCATCCTGCTCAACTACAAGTCAGTGCGCTTCTCTCTCACTCTAAAAAGACAAGACTTTCCTCGCTCAGAGTTTTTTGATTGGAGAGGTGTCTCTGCCTCTCTCATCACATAAAAGTGCCCTTCTTTCACCAGCTGATATCCCATTGTTACAAACTCACTTCTCACATCACAATAGTCTATTTAAAAATAAATAGGGATGGCAGATGCCATTTGATAGGGCTTTTTCATAATAAAGTCATAAGAGCATGGAGGACAGACCAGACATTAAGGGCTTTGTGAAATCTAATAGGTAATCTGTATATGATTTATGTTTCATTTGTTCAGCACCAATGGCAAATGGTCATCTGTAAACAATGTCTAATTCTGTTGGATCAAAATACCCAGTCCAACTACAAACTACATAAATGAAAGAATGCCAAACAGGAAAATGTATTCACCCATTGTCTTGTTTCCCAAAGCAGATCCATCATTAAACTGACAATTAACACTGTAGCCACCTTCATCATTTTGGCACTCACAATATCTTCAGCATAATTATTATCAATGTCATTTTAGTCATTCATCAAAAATTATCATCATCATTATAATTACAATTGTCACTTTGCCAAATGCATGAGATTTGGAACTGTTCTTTTAATCCCACATATTGCGTAGTCAGCATCCAGAAGGATTACCCTGCCATCTCATGACTCATCCTTCTGTCAGCCCTTAAATTTCATCAGCCATTAATGCATTGCTGTGCTAAATTCATTCCTGCCCAGTATCCTATCTACTTTAACCTTTTAACACCCACTGTTGCGCCTGTTGCACAGTAGCGCTATGGTGAACTTTTCACTGATTGATAGGACAGGTTACATGAATATCAGTGTATAATATATCTATAGATAGATTGTTTCTTCTTGCTCTGACTTGAATGTGATTTCTAAGCATTGCATGTACAGTATGTCGAAATGGAATTCCTACATTACACTTACAGTCTAATGACCTACAGTAGTTTATATCACCACGTGTTTTGGTTATTTGTAAGTAGATTTTCATACATATACTATTGCTGGAAAAAAACAGTTCCAGCCTGGGTTTGATAACTTATGCACCTTGTACAATAACTGTGTAACAACCTGTTGAGACTCAAATCAGACATCAACTTACATCTTATTTAAAAGATATATTTTGTCCCCATTTAAATTAAGTCACACATTCATGCTTAGTTATTATTTGCCATTTCCCCCACAATTCCTCACTAACATCTCTTTCTTCTTACAGACCGGACTGGCCTGGTGCCAAGCAATTACTGGGAGATGCCAATTTCCTCAGGCGTCTGATGGACTATGACAAGGACAATATCAAGCCTCAGATCCTGCTGAAGCTACAAAAATACATCAACAACCCTGATTTCATACCTGAGAAGGTCTGTGTTGGATTTCATGTCAAACACTCTGATATGTCAGTCGGATTGATGGGATTAGGGCTCAGGGTAAACAGATTGTGGGGAAATCGGAGTTCAAACACAGCTTTGAAAGTGCCAAAGTTGGGATGGAAATTGGAAAATAACAGCTCAAGTTTCGATAATGGCCTTATGGTTACATGTACGTTACTGAAATGATCTGTCGATTTTGTGATGGCATAAATTGTCAATAATTTGCAAAATGTTTCAATGTGTTTTAATTTTATGGTGTAATCCTTTATTGTGTTGCTGCTGTTAGGTGGAGAAGGTATCCAGAGCCTGCAGATCAATGTGCATGTGGGTCAGAGCCATGAATCTTTACTCTGGAGTCCTCAAAGAAGTCGGCCCCAAGAGAGAAAAACTGGCCAAGGCGCAGGTCAGTAACATTCAGTAGAATACAGTATGCATACAGGTTTTAATCATGCCCAAATAACAATTGAATGCATAGTGCTTTACATACTTTTTCTTCAAATCTCAGTGTTGCCTATTTTTATCAGGTCTGGTACAATCAAAGCATTCATCCACTTAACACCAATCCATTCTGTATTCCCTTTCAATTCCACTCAGGACTACCCTCCATACATTGGACAAAATAATGAGAATAAAAAATTGACCAAATATCTCTAAATGGTTCACTAATGGTATTTCCCTCCGTGCCTTTCTGCCTCTATTCCAACCCATGCAGTCTGAGCTGGATATGACTATGGCCACCCTGAGGGAGAAGCAAGAAAGGCTTCAGGAGGTGGAAAACCAGATCAAAGTCCTACAGGAGCAGTTTGACAGCAGTGTAAATGAGAAAGAGGATTTGGGTGAGGGGTGTGCCCTTTAGATGTTAACGCTTAAACTCTAACTGTGTTTAAACTGCCCAGCCACTGTATATTTTATATGAATGTATTCCTCTTGTGTGAAGATCTCTAGAGATGGAGATGGAGCTTATATGTCTGCTAGTCTGCCAACATTTACTTTCCTAATATTCATTTTTTTCTCTGCCTCTTTCTGACTCCTCTCTTTCCTCAAAGTTAACACCATGGCTCTGACACAGGCTCGGCTGACAAGGGCAGGGAAGCTAACTTCTGCTCTAGGTGATGAGCAAGTACGCTGGGATGAAAGTGTTTCCTTGTTTGAGCAAGAGATCATCAACGTTGTGGGGAATGTCTTCATTGCAGCTGCCTGTGTGGCCTACTATGGAGCGTTCACTTCCCACTATAGACAGCTGGTAGGTGTACTTCAGTGCTTTAAGACTACACTGGTTTGCAGAATGGACAACTGCTACACTCAGTACGAGTGTGCTTTAGAGTCTTGCACCTTCAGTGCACTCCACCCCTTTACATCCCAGTGGCTGTACAAAAGAGAATTAAGACCAATAATGTCTTATTATTGTGCTTGTATTCCTGCTTTGAGATGCCATTCCCAGAACAGAATGGCTATATGGTAATGGCCCTGAACTCAGTCTGTTTGTACATTATTAAAACACAGAAGTACAGTGATAAAATCTGGGATAAGAATGTGATTCAAAGGGGGACATTTTATAAAATATACAAGGATACAAAAACACAAGAGGTTTGAAAATAAAACACCTCAAAGCAATAATTTTTCTAAACAACAAACAAACAAAACATAAAAACTATGGAGGACCGGAACTGCCATAATCAAAATGAATGAATAAATGACTCAATAAATAAATTAATATGCCATTCAATGACCCAAACATAATATTAAAAATAAATGCATTAATTTATTAATAAAATGTGACGTAAATATATATATCTGTATTTATATATTTACCCTTTGCATATAAGTTCCCTTATTTGTTTACTTTCCCGCTTATTTTTCCATTTTACTTATTAATTTATACGAAAAAATGGTTCAGGAATGATTTGAGGAACATGACAATGACTTCAAGGTGTTGACTTAGCCTCCAAATTCCCCAGAACTCAATCCAATTGAGCATCTGTGGGGTGAGCTGGACAAACAAGTCCGATCCATAGAGGCCCCAATTCGCAACTTACAGGACTTAAAGGATCTGCTGCTAATGTCTTGGTGCCAGATACCACAGCAAACCTTCAGAGGTCTAGTGGAGTCCAGGCCTTGACCTGTCAGAGCTGTTTTGGCGGCAAAAGGGGGGCCTACAAAATATTAGGCAAGTGGTCATAATGTTACGGCTGATCGGTGTATATGCAAAGGGAAAATAATACAGAAATAAATACAGATATATGTCACATTTGATCTATTATTTATTGCTTACATTTATTTTTAATATTATTTTTGGATAATTTAATGGGATACAAATTTATTGAGTCATTTATTCAATTATTATACATTTTGGCTGTTCCAGTCCTCCATAAAAACAACCAAAGAAAAACAAATGCACTCATGCATGTGTGTGTGCCCCCTTTCTTCAGCTAATTGACCAGTGGATAATACAGTGCCAAGACCTGCACATCCCCATCAGTTCCAGCTTCAGCCTGATCAACATTTTGGGCGATCCATTTGTCATCCGCCAGTGGAACACAGAGGGTCTGCCTCGTGACGCCGTCTCTACAGAGAACGGGATCCTCGTGACCGAGGGCCGCCGCTGGCCTCTCATGATCGACCCACAGGATCAGGTGAACTTGAAACTAGGATCAAGGCAGCATTCAGTCAGTGTGTTTCAGGCGTGGATTGTTTTGTTAGTTGCTTTATTTATTATAGGAGAACAGCCACTTTCATCCATTTAACCCAAAGTTTTACACGTTGTGTCTTGTTAGGGAATACGCACTGGGTTAGAAAACCCATGTGAATAATATTTTCATTCCACAAATTCCTTGTTGTTTTGGATTTATGTGATTTAACACATTGACTACATGGCTGCGGTACCAGTTCTCTAAAGAGAACTTCCTGACAGACTTCAGAGGCTGGCCCAGCTTCCCCACATAAGAAGGCCACAAACCAGCTCACTCAGACTTGCAAACATGTAGATGTAAATGTAGCTTACTGTTCCATGTCTTCTTGACCACTGACAAGTCCAGTTTTCTTTCCTGTCATGTTCCCGGTAACTGTCTGTTGTGCTTTTTCTGAGTACAGCTGCTGTTTCTTGTTTTACATAGACACAGGGAAGCAGAAAGGGGTTAAACGACAGAAATACTGACAAGTTAATTGTGAAGACATCCATGTCTGAATGTGCCCAACTACTATTGCTGCAGTCACCCTTTATTACATCAAGTGCTAACATTCATTCTTATCGTGTGCAAAATAAATAGGCCTTTTTATCACACCAGATAAAGGTTATTTCTTGCACCCTTAGGCCAACCGATGGATCCGCTCCAAGGAGGCCAAGCATGGTCTAAAGGTGATCAAGCTGACAGACCCAAGCTTTCTCCGAACCCTAGAGAATGCCATACGCATGGGCATGCCTGTACTGCTAGAAGAGGTAGACGCACACTAAAAACACTAAAACATGTTTGAGCATAAAAGAGGTGATGCATAGTAAAACATTATTTGGATTTATTTGACAGGGACCGTACAATTTAACAAAGTTTGATACAGAGCATGAAACTGATGTACTGCACAGAGTTTATAGCTATTGCTAATTTTCAACTCTTGTCCCTAGTTGGACTTTTACAAAATATATATATAATATACAGCTTTCAGTATCATAAAACCACAATACTGTATAGATATGGAAATACAATAAAATGCACATACCACAATACACCAACTGTGCAATTGGCTACAAATGGGTACAGCCCTGGTTTGCATATAGCCAGCACTTAACTATTAATCTGATTTCAGTTGGTAATGTGTTCCAGAGTTGACGGCTTTTTCTGGAGAAAGATTGTCCAAATTGAGATCTACGTTTCACCATGCTCCTAGTTACTCTGTTACTTTGGATATATCTGGAAAGAGGCTCTAGGGCTAGACTGTTCGTACATTTCAAAACAAAACAACAAAAAGTAATTTGAGGAACCTACCCATTTTGGTTTGTAAAATTTACAAGTTTGGCATTTAACTGAGCTTCCTATTTACTTCCAATGACTGAACATTGTTTGAACTATGGGACCTTTTTTGGACAGTCTTGTTTATTACTATTTGTGTACTGCATTCTTGTATTGTGTGTGTGTGTGTGTGTGTGTGTGTGTGTGTGTATAGTTAAAGGAGACCCTAGATCCAGCTCTGGAGCCCATCCTGCTGAAGCAGACGTTTGTGGCTGGTGGACGGACATTGATCCGACTCGGAGACTCAGATATTGACTATGACAAAAACTTCAGGTTCTATATGACCACCAAGATGGCAAACCCACACTACCTACCCGAGGTAAGGACAGCACACACACTCGACTGTGGTCAGTTTGCAGGTATTGTCAAGAGATGTACTAACCTGCCAGCTCGCCGTCTGCACTATTGCCTTTAATTCAATACCAGTCTGGGAGAGCAGAAACACCATGTGAATGCAAGCTTTTATTCCAGCACTAATTCAAAGCAGCAGTGCATGAAGGTAGTAACCTAGACGACGTGAACCTATTTGACAGTTGTCTTTAAAGTATTTTTGTTGGCCATAACTCTGTCAAATACATTAAAGGTTTCAAGTGACACGAAGGTTAAAATCCTTTTACAAATGAGTAAGTGTTTAGGGAACATGTAGAATTGTGACTGTTACAAATAATGGTGATGGAAGCGCATCGCGTGTTTCCATCCACCCATTCTCATGCGCATTTTCAATTTACGCATTAAAAAACTGAGTTGAAAGGCTGAAAATTTGGGGGAGGGATTTTTTTTCCTATGGCTGAGGTGGAAAAGTTGGTGTAATGATAGAAGCAAGATGTGCCAAAGTGCAAAGGAATCAGACTTATCGAAAAAATCAGGACATGCATGAAGCATAACGTCAAATCAATTTGAATCAATAAGAGGACTGTAACATGAATTAAACTAATATGTGAAACAAACAGAAATGCCATATTTCTATTGTTTTTTTTCTACATTGATTTTCACCTTTTGAGGTTGTGTTGGCGCTCTTTTAATTAAGTCGCCACCTACTGCATATCTCGATTACCCAGCTTCTAATAATTGCAAAACAACAGTGGATGGAAACATTCATTCGTATTTTCTTGTGCCGATTTTCTCAAAATTTGATTAAACTTTTCACCACATTTGGATGGAAACCTGGCTGTTGACAGATTCGACTTGTCTGTGTGTGTGCGCGCTTGTGTGTGTGTGTGTGTTCCTGTTTCCCTTCAGGTGTGTATCAAAGTTACAATCATCAACTTCACCGTGACCAAGTCTGGCTTGGAAGACCAACTGCTTAGGTGAATAAATGCATGAAAAGTAGATATTGCATCCATCCAAAACCACATGGTTCACATTTACAAACCACTATACATCTTTATGTAGCTCAGTAATGATTATTTGCACTTTGCACTTGCACCTTGACCATAATCTCAGCCTTTTATAGCTAGTGATACTTGTATTTTATTGCCCCACTTTCTTTTCTCATCCCCTGATCTTCCTGCTGCAACTCATCTTGCTCTCCAAAGTGATGTGGTGCGTCTGGAGAGTCCACATCTTGAGGAACAGAGGAATGAGCTGATTGTACGCATCAACGCCGACCGCAACCAGCTAAAAGGTATCGAAGACCGCATCCTTAAACTTCTCTTCACCTCTGAGGGGAATATTCTTGACAACGAGGAGTTAGTTCAGACTCTCCAGGAGTCAAAGGTAAATATGAGATCAAGCAAAGATCATATGGATGTTTTGTCTTGTTCTGTACTGTTGATGGATTTGACATCATCTGTCATCTTCTGCAAAGATCATTTCCTCTTACGTTTGGAATTTTACTCGTTATTCTCCTATTCTTTTTCCTACCTTTCCTCTATCACATCTCTTCTGTTCTTGTTTTTTGCTGCTCCTTTTTTTGTCTTTTCGTCTCTCCTTCCACCATTCCTCAGGTGACATCAGAGACCATAAAGCATCGTCTGGAGGAGGCAGAGGCCACTGAACTGATGATCAACTCTGCGAGGGAGCGCTACCGACCCGTAGCCACCCGAGGCTCAGTCCTGTACTTTGTCATCGCCAGCCTCTCTGAGATCGATCCAATGTACCAGTTCTCCCTCAAATACTTCAAACAGGTGAGAGAGAGTAACCAGGCATTATTTTACAAGCCACAGACAGATCTCCCTATGACTTTTTTAAGCTTTTGTTAGGAACACAATATGAAAAGACATCAAGCCCCCATCCATCCATTATCTATATTGCTTATCCTCACAGTCCCATCTACGGGCAATTTAGAATCATCAATCAACCCCAGGGTTCGGACCGAGAAACCTCTTGTTGTGAGGCGAAAGTGCTAACCACTGGACCACCATGTGCCACAACAAGCACCCATGGAACATAATCATTTTCTTCCTGTTCAAAGTTGTTCAGCTCCATTCTGTCTGTTCTTTTCTCTCTGCACCGTCAGCTCTTTAACTCCACCATTGAGACGTCACAGAAGAGCAGCGTGCTAGAGGAGCGTCTCCAGATCCTGCTGGACCAGATCCTGCTCAACTCCTACATCAATGTGTCCCGTGGCCTCTTCGAGCAGCACAAGCTTATCTACAGCTTCATGTTGTGTATAGAGGTCATGAAGCAGCGTGGCGAGATCTCCGATGCTGAGTGGCAGCACTTCCTAAGAGGAGCTGCCTCTTTGAAAGAGGTGAGATGGGAAATTAGTTCAAAACACGCTGGTGTGAGATGAAAATCTATGTGAGGGTGGTTCGAATAAAATGTGAATGGGTGAATTAGACTACTGTTAGAGCTTAGATTACTGTTAGAGCACTTTGGGAACCGTTTAAACAGTTGAAAGGCTCTATATAACTAAAAATCCATCTACCATTCTGATGTACTTTGATGCTTTTTTTTACTACGGTGAAGATGGTTCATCACACATAAATATGGTCATAGATCGACAAAATTCTCTGGAAAACTTTCATCTCTGCAAAAATATTCTGTCGAAATCGGCACCCTAACTTCTGTTACAAGCGGCCAAGCGGTGCCTGCGACAGTTCCCGTCTCCGGTAAACAGCATAAAACACACTTGTGCTCCCGGCTGTTAAACATGACAGTAACTCAGCATAGTACTGAATGTGCATGTCAGTGCAAGTCATTGTCATCAGCAATGTAAAGGGGTGTAGTCTGTTACAGGAGTTGGTGCAACAGGCTGCAGAGTCATTGAGAAGAGCTACATCACTTGAGCTATTCAGAGCTTGAATATATCAGAATGGCCGACTGTCAGTCAGCAAGGTGATTTGGAACTACTGAAGCCAGAACGAATCGTAAGGTATGAGGCTTAACTGCCTGCAGGAATAGACAGATAATTGCCTATTTTTAACTGTGTTATGAGTTCTAAGTGAAAAAAACAATGATTTAGTTTTTTTTTTGGCTTCCCAGTATTCTCATAATTAGATGAAAATAGAGAAATTTGTTACACTTTGTTGGCTAGATTCTCTTAACTGCAGATAAACGAGGTATCCCCCCGAGGTTGGCGTTTAGGCAGTATGTTCATTCTCTCCCCCTCTTTGTCAGGCTCTCTCTGTCTTGGCCAGCTTATTGCTTAGGAACTACTGAGAATGTAAACGAGGAGCAAACGAACATACAAGGAAATCTGTCTGTGAAGAGGTTGACAAAATAAACATTTCTGTGGAGGAGAGATAAGAAAAGGAGAGTATCTCTGTTTCTCAGCTGTCCCTATAACCTGTATGTAGCATGCTAATAGGCCTTACTCAATCAGTGCAAAGGCCTTAGTAACTCAAGTCAGACACGATCTGTACCTTCTCTGACACCTTCTCTGTATATATTTCTCTATATGCATGGGAATATATACTGTATATGTATATATACTGTGTATATATTAATTTCAGTAAATCATTTTCACTTGTTTCCTGCTCAGACAAACTCAATGTCACAGGCACAAACTCACATCTCTCCAAAACTATGCGTATTATTGAACACAGCTGACAGAGCGTGGAAACCTTCATTAATTCACCAGGATTTAACTGTTATCAGACACTTGTGCTTCTTTGACACCGGTGAGCTGTTCGGAAAGATTCACAGTTTATACAACGACATCATGAATAGCTGCAAATCTCCAATGTTTTATTAGCCTACTTTGTTTCACAATTTAAGGACTGTTTCGAAACTTCTTCCGTTCCATTCAAGGTTTGGTTTTTCAGATATGGAGAAGAGGAGCAGAACTGTGGCCTCAGAATGTATTATTGCACCATGTTAGGAGCTGCTGGCTGTGTTTACGGACATCGGTAGCATTTTGTGTTTCCCTTTCAATATTTAAACACAAAAATAAATTTTACAATACAGACAAATATTTAATAATTAGCTTAATTGTGAGACCTCCTCAAAATTAGATTTTCCCGTCTTCGGGGGGTCCGAGACCTCCATTTCACACACTGGGCAGAAGGGTGTGCAGCTGAAGCACCATTGGTTTGGGCAGTTAAAAGGGGTAAGGTACTACAGGGCAATGAATAAAAGGGCCTTTGAGATTTAGCTCTGGGTTTTTTTTAACGACTTCAGACGATTTTGAAACCACACTACAGATCAGTCAGTGCCACCCAGGCGTATATTCCCGTGTTCCCCCTCCGTATGGCTCTCATTTATATGGCATTAGTTAGGCTGGAGGTGCTGCTTAACTAATGCTGTCCGTCCTTTCCTCTCCTCCACCTCTGTGCACCTCTGTCTCCTGTCATTTGCATCGCAGCTTCAGTGCATCACCATGTACGCTTCTCTTTTCTAATTTGTCTTACCGTCTCTTATATGATACTATAGATGTTTCAAATTATCGTCTTTTCACACTTTTACTTACATCCTTTAATTCTTCTTTACTGCCTGTCTACTGGAGATCTGTCTTCTATCTTTTCCCGTCTCCTTCCTTCACTGCTGTAATCGTCTCCTTTTTTCGTTTTCCAAGGACTATGCTGAACGGCCAGATGTGCCATGGCTAAGTGATTTTTACTGGCAGACATGTTGTGAGCTGGAGGACACACTGCCCTGCTTCAACGACATCTCCAAGGAAATCACCAGAACCCACATCCACATCAAGCTAGGTAGCCCAAACCCAGTATCATTATCCTGGATGATCTAGCAAGAATCAACATATTTAGTGCATCATGTCTCTGCTAAATTTGAAAAGGAGACAGTTTAGCCTAGTTACAGACCATACATTTTCACTGTCAGGCTGAGATATTCTAATAATTCTTCTGCCACATAGTGTACAAATCTATATACAATGTACACTCCTGGGCAAAGGTATGCATGTACGTATGAAGATTTATGTAGCGTTAAACGAAAGTCGCCTCTCCTTTAGGACGTTTTCAAGCATCTATTAATCCCGAGACCTGGGAAGGCTATGTGCCAGAATTACCTCCTCTTGGGGAGTCCAAAGAGGTGAAGCAGGACATCAGAGGTTACTGGGATGAGAGGTTGGGGGCCTTCCAGAAGCTAGTCCTCATCAAGAGCTTCATGGAAGAGAAAGTAAGCTTAGACGTCTATTGAAAGATATATGAAGGTATTGGAGATGTCAGATGATCTTTTATTATTAAAACCCAAAGATTTGGCTAATTACAATCATTTATTTTACATGCAAATATACATTTACCTTTTCATCTGTGACGTTCGTTCATGCACATGCTATGCCTGTCTCTCTCTCTCCTGATTACTGTTTTACTGCTACTTGTCCTCTCTGTCCTGTTATTCTGTGATTTACTTCCTGTCTCTCCAGGCGGTGTTTGCAGCAACGGAGTTTGTGATTGTCAGCCTGGGGAAGCAGTTTGTGGAAAACCCTCCAGTTGACCTGGCTAACCTCTACAACGATATGTCCCCCTCCACACCGCTGATCTTCATTCTCAGCACAGGATCCGACCCTATGGGTGCCTTCCAGCGCTTTGCAAAAGAGAGAGGTTGTCTCGACAGGTGAAAACAAACCAAACAGATGTGATATAAGGCTGGAGAGTGTTGTGAGTGAATAGCGGTTAATATGTACAGGCAATGGCCAGCAACCTGGAAAAGTGGGATGTGTCAGGACAAGGAAGGATGTCTAGATGAAAGACAGAGTGATCCGCTTACACATGATCACCCGGGTATTTCCATCTATCTCTGTCTCTCAGAGTCGAGTCCATCTCGTTGGGTCAAGGCCAGGGGCCGATAGCAGAGAAGATGATCCACGCAGCACTGAAGACTGGCAAATGGGTCTTTCTGCAGAACTGTCACCTGGCTGTCTCCTGGATGTTGGCCATGGAGGAGCTCATCAAGACCTTCACTGAGCCTGGTAGTACCACAGCACTGAAACACTTCCATGTAACCACACAAATAATCACACATGGGCAGAGCGTCGTTCACATTTCACCCATTTGATGCTCAATATAAGAATCGAAGAGTATTTTAGTTTCAATTGTAGGATTCAAAGCATGTCTGTGTACATGATGCACCAAAGCGTAAAAATATTAAATTTGCCAGGAAAAAGGTGACCGTGTTTTCATCAAAAAGTTCCAAAAATTAGCCAGACGTTTACTTGCCAGTAACATTATTAATAAAGTTTTAGAAGTCCTCTGCGTCATCTTGTTGTTTGCACGTTTTTATATTTTTAACAAGCTCGCTTTTATTATAGAGGTAGTTTTACCAGTTTTATCCATTTCAATTCAGATTTTTATTTTAGCATAGGTAGCTTCTTCCTGCATGTCAATCTTTATACTACTAACAGATCAAGAGTGGACAAGAAAAACCCTTGGGCTCTAATTTAGTTTCATGTTTGACAGGTGGTCAAATACATCTCTACGGCTACTACGTTACATGTCAGAGGCGTTGGTCTAATATATGGTGGCTGACAGCCCAGCTCACTGCAACTTAAAAAAAGAAATTACAGAAAGCCCTAGCACACGCTGCAATGTGCCCACATAACACAACATAACCAAGATTCTGGGGACACAAATGACTAAATGACTGTTGTTTTTGTAGTTGTTTCCTTGTTTTTTTGCAGCATTTGTATCAATGCACGTTATTCGGTGTAGTCAGAGAGACATTCATTACGTTCTTTTTTCTGTTGTTCATGGCTGTGAATAATGTTCCTCTCTGTTCCTGCTCAGACACATCAATCCACGAGAGTTTCCGTTTGTTTCTCAGTTCCAAGCCTTCCAAAGTATTTCCTGTTACAGTGCTCCAGAACTCCGTCAAGGTAAACACACACACATACACACACACGCACTGGGACACTGTATATTCTCACTTTAGTTCAGATCATTTCATTTCAAGATCATCTGTCAAAGATTGCTCTGCAGGACTAATGTTCCCATTATGAAAAAATGTGTTGTGTTGACTTCAGATTTGAAAAACTTTGCATTCTCTCCAGTAAGTATTCTACAGAGCAAGTCTCATCACTGTACTTTTTCATGAAGAGCATTCACACCCACATGCAGTGAAAGCTAATATTGTATTTCTTAGACTTGATATTGATACTACACATATTGCATCTGTACAAAAGACAATCAATAACACATTTCAGCACAGTTGTGTATTCTAGAGATAGTAGGTTCAAGAAAGCTCATTAATTACAAAGAGGAACCTGATGGTAAAGCTGTAGATAATAGCATTGTAGTTATGTCTGCTGGGATAAGGGGTGATTATTGCATGCAGATAAAAAGGCTAAATGGATGTTATTTGCATTCCCTTTAATGGAAAGTTCTATGACATTTTGCAAGCTTTGCAATTACATGAACAAAAGCTAGAGCTGATACCTTCTCCTAAAAATGAAGTGTCACAACACTCACATCATCGGGTATAGAACACAGCATCAGAAGAACTTGAAATAATAGCAAGCTTTTCGGTCCAAGAATCATTCACAAATTATTTGAGTGGCCACCAGCTCTTAATTCTGTGTTAGTTAGGGGTGGTTGAGAGGACTCCTATGTCACTGGAGTAATCCACAAACAGTGCTAAAAGTGGCTGCTGCTGTCATTCAGCCTCTTAATTAGGGCTACATTAATGACATTGAACTTTCATCTTTTTAATAATCCCCGTGCAAGTACTTTGTACAGCAGTTCTGCGGCATTCCAGTAACTGAAGATTTAGGCTCTTTGTCCACTGAAATATTCCAGTCATTATAGCACATTTTTCCAGTAATCCCCATTCTTTAGTTGAAGTGTAAAAATATATGTAAAGTGAAAAGAGCTGTGCGGCAGCTTCATAAATAGGTTTTGACAAGGAACTTGTTAACAGTATGAACACATCATATAGTGTAATCTGACCTCCTACAGTAGTAGTTAGATAAATACTTTGTGAATGCAGCCTCAGGTATGTTAGGTCTCCAGTGTATGATATATTTTTTACATGCGCGCTCGCACACACACTTCTAAACAAACATTTGGAACAATAATCCACGATTGCTTTTCCCTTGGTGGTGCTGCTGTGAAATGATCTGCACCGGGAGTTATGTAACTAATTTTGCCTCTCTCACAAGTAAAGTTCGATACGCTCAATAATTGCAGAATCAGGTTTAGACTTTTCAACATACAAGAATTTGCCTTGATATTTCAGCGCATAATGGTCACAATAAACATAGTAAGAGAAAATACATTGGTACTATATCTTTTTATGTTAATTTCCATTATACATTGTCTGTGTAAGATAGTAATCTTTGATATTATCGATTAAATATCTGCTTTGAAATCTTACCTGTCATCTCGCTAATTAGCTGCTGGAATACAACCGATACACCGTAGGACTTGACTTGTGTGGTAACAGTTTATTGTCCAGCTTTCAAGGTTAACCACAAAACAGATCTGATGAGATCATACACAGGTTTGCATCAGAGTGGCCTGGAGGAGTAGCCTGACCCTAGCAAGGCCACAGGATTTTTGGCAGTCTGAGCAGAACTCACTGTGGTCTTCTCAGTAGCAGCCATCAAGCCGCGTGTGCCTCTGTGTTGTTGTTGCCAGGTGACTAATGAGCCTCCGAAAGGCCTGCGAGCCAACATGCGCCGGGCCTTCACAGAGATCTCCACCCATTTCTTTGAAGACCACATTCTGGGACGGCAGTGGAGGAAGATTGTTTTTGGAATCTGCTTTTTCCACGCAATTATCCAGGTTGCACACATTCTCCTAAAACCTCACACGTACTTGAACATCCCTGCTTTGTTTGCCTGTACATGTTATACTCTGTATGTGTATGTTTGTGTTGCCTGTCCTTCTACGTGCATCCTTATTTGTGTCTTTGTCTTGCGTGTGACTTAGGAGCGGAAGAAGTTTGGTCCTCTGGGCTGGAACATCCGCTATGAGTTTAACGACAGTGACAGGGAGTGTGCTCTGCTCAACCTCAACCTCTACTGCAAAGAAGGCACCATCCCCTGGGACGCTCTCATCTATATCACTGGTAGTGAAGCCTACACCGTTGCAACGGTTGAGAGGCGCTATATAAGTAAAGTCCATTTACACGGGGAGAAATGTGTGCATTTGCATGCAGGTCTACCTAAATGCGTACAGGCATACATGTACAGCACAAGTTGATGTCGTATTTGGGGTTGTGTGTGTGTGTGTGTGTGTGTGTGTGTGTGTGTGTGTGTGTGTGTGTGTGTGTGTGTGTGGTAGGTTATTTTATAGTGTACTGCTCCAATCACATTTCCTAGATATAATTCACAACATGCAATTCGTGCAACATAAATTGCAGTGTGCAAAGCATTACACGAGACTTCAGATCATTTGGCTGTAACCGAGGCAGGCAGTGTGGACGGAAACAGTCTCTCTCTGTCACTAGGGCTGCCATGTTTGTTGTGTTGCCAGCGTGTGGCACAGACAGCACACTGTTTTGTCAACAACACACACATTTTCAGTATCATGCGAAACTGGGGGAAAGTTTGGGTTCTGTAACACGATTTCACTCTGTTCTGCAGCTGTGATCCCATGTTTGTTCAACTCGCTCAGTGATCCTTCGCCGCTCTCTTCCTCTTGTGTTTGTAGAAATAAAATCAAAAGAGCAGATGTTCCCATGCACAGCACAGCCCCTTTTCAAACACAGCAGATAAAGAAATCAAACTGTTGTGGCAATGAAGTCCTGTAATATGAAGTAGTTTGTCAAATTGCAGCATTTTTCATGAATCAATGAGTCAATCAAACTTTACTTATATAGCATACATACATCAAATGCAACTCCACGTGCTGAACATGAAGAGATGGCACATGGGGAGTGTGCCCCCCCCATTTGTATCAATGAGGGTAGACTCAATATTCGAAACCTCTCCCAGGATAACGCAATACAATTCAAAAGCACCACAAACTGCAGCCTCCAAAATTAACACCTTTCTAAAACAGTTTCAACAAAAGCTGAACATGAGAACCTTCATGAAGGCAGGATTTGTTACAGGACTGTTGCATTAGACTGCATTACTTTTAGCCAGGTGTTCCTAATAAACTCGCACGTTTCTGTAAAATTAAGAGAAGTCATATCCTCAAAAACCGCGCAGAGGTCCTGACTCATTTAATCTTCATTTGATAGTGAGACAGCACGTTGTACTGTCGCGGGGTTATTCTTTAGAGTTTAAACTTATTTGTCAAAGGTGTAATTATTTTATTTCTATTTTATTTGATGATACATTTTCAAACCTGAAACTGAAAACCTTTTTTTAAATGTAGTTTTATTTTTGTCATATATTCTGGACACACTTGGACACAAATTGCAAATGAATTTAATTGTGGCAATTTAATATTAGATTATTATAAATTGCCCTGGAATTACAGACAGATCTTCAACGTTATCATATGAAGAAGGAGGGTTCCCTTTCATTAACAGCACTCATATCTATTAAGTTCATTTGTTTCCCTAATCTGGTTTGGAATTACAACATAAAATGATTATGTGCTGCTGCGTTCAGTCTCAGTGGAGCGCACCACTCTGGCATCAAACTGGCATCCCTCTTGTTATCACACTACTGTGTTATTAGTTTAATGCTTAATTATAAGAGTCCTTGTATGCCAGAGCTACACTGTCTTTAAGGCAAAGAATTTGGGCTCAAACGGAGCATGATATTGCCTTTCCTCTTTTAGAAAGAGCAGTTCCTCTCTGGTGCAAAAAAAAAATAGAGGGCTCTGCCAGCTTTACCAAGCCTGCAGCTTCAAAAAGGCTTCAGAAGAGATTTGTCCGATTATTCACTCCCTTCCTTACTGTCTTACATAACTATGTCTATACAGAAAGTATGGATTTCAAGTGTTGAATTGTTAATGTTAAATATCATTTCAATTTCATCTTCCTTTTTGCTCCTTGGTAATGTTAACCCCCCAGCCATGCCATCTTTCTACAATCCCTTTCCTCTTGTCTGTCTTCGTGTCATTGCCTACTAGCCGCACATGTGTTTGCCCCTCTGTGCTGTGCATTATTCCATTAGACGTCAAAGAGCTGGAGACCCACCTGACACACATGGCAATCCCACTGTCATTTGCGAAAAAGATTGTTACTGTAGTGCGTTTAAGCTCTTAGCCCTCCGAGCCAGGTTTGTCAACGTAATATTTCCCATGTGGACTGTGCGGTGCCACTGTAGCGCTCTCGCTCACGGTAAGCTGACAGACTGCGTGATGTAGCTATGTAATGTAGTCCTTTTAGATTGGCCCTAACAAAGTCAGGGGGGCACAGCACTAATCTTGTGTGAGTTGTTCCACATTAGAAGCAGATTAAAGCCTCTTCCAGTAACTCTATCAACCCATCTGAATGTCTGAAAGCACCTTTTTAAATACATAAAATTTAAATAATTGCCTTAATCAGTCAGAATTCAGATTATGTTTGGTCTCTCAGCAAAGTCTTAAAATGCATCGCTGTGTCTTATTGAGTGGGGGGGTTTAAAGCCGCAATATTCACGTTTTCAAAGTTTTTATTAATATTTTGATGGCAATAGATAAAAAAAGTATAATGCAATCCTGTGCATGACTCATATGTTTGACTTTTTACTACTACTGGTGTATTTCTTTGAAGCTGCTTTTTGAATCATGCCTATGGTGTCTGTGCAGATGAATGGTTACCTCGGCCTCGGGCTAGATGTTGGATAAAGGTAGACAGCTGATCAAGATGATTGACAAAATGTACCATGAACCTGCTCAGCAGAGGAGGAGGAGGAGAGCAGGACTAACAAAAGAAACAATAATACACTTGGCAGTCTCAAGGAAAACTGTAACTTCTTATGTACCGTACTTCAAGTGCCGAAGATCAAGTACTTCACTCTCAGTAATAAATGTTTTTTAAAGCTGTACTTTCTGCAGGTTTGATTTCTCCTGACATTGTGTACTTAATAGTCATTCATCCATATTCAAATGTCATGAATATTTAATGTCTTATTCAGTGTGGCACCCACAGGCTTAAACTGGGGACTCAAGCGGCAATGCTCATGAAAGCTACCACCTCGTTCATCAGTTACACAGAAACAGTGATGCAGACTGATAACATTATACGGTGTTTGTGTTCTTCTCCCCAGGTGAGATCACCTATGGAGGCAGAGTGACGGATGCCTGGGATCAACGCTGCCTCAGGACAATCCTCAAAAGCTTCTTCTCGCCTCAGACCCTGGAGCCTTGCTACACCTACTCCTCATCAGGTGATCGTTTCAATCTCAAGCTCTCTCATTCTCTCCCTCTGTCTGTACACAGGGCATGGACAAAATAACAGGAACACTTTACCATATAATGGAATTCAATATAGCAGGCATGCGTTTGTCTCACGTGCTCATATACTGTTTATTTTCTTTGAATTAATTGTTTTCTTGCTCGTGCATTTTAAGGTATCTACCGCGCCCCAGAGACCGATGAACTAGAGCAATATAAGAAATATATTGAGAGTCTTCCAATCATAGATGATCCCGAGGTCTTTGGCATGCACGAGAATGCCAACCTGGCCTTTCAGGTGAGGAACAAATGACAATTTTACATAAATAAACAATCCACATCATTGTGCCTACCTGTCAGTTGCCACCATTAAATGTGTATGATTGGATTGTACAGGATTTTTTTGTCTTTTCATGATAGAATTTTATGAGCAGATGTTATAAAGTAATTCACTTATTATTTGTTTTCAGTGTGTTAGTTTTACCAAAGAGTAATGTGTTGAATAGGTCATTTTAACAGTAAACCATTACTTATTTGTGATGTAAAGCTGGTTTTAAAAGCATTTTCTATTCTGAGAGAGAGAGAGAGAATGCATCTTTAAAAGACGATGCTACAGTGTGTGTGTGTGTGTGTGTTTGCCTCCACAGCGCCAAGAAACCGTGACTTTAATCAACACCATACTTGATGTTAATCCTCGCTCATCAGCTCGTCGTGGAGCTAAAAGTAACGATGACATAGTCTGCGAGCTCGCTGAGTCCATTTTAGCCAAGCTACCTGGTACATGCACACGCACACACATACACATGCAAACACACACATTTTTGTCATTGTTGAGATGTGTGTCATCATCTCATTATCTCGTTTTCTGTGTCCATCTCATCTGACTTTCTGTCTCTGGATCGGTTTGTCTCCCTGTCTGTGTGCAGAGCGTCTGGACATGGATGAAGCGGTGGAAACTCTGTTTGTCCGAGACAAAAACGGCCGCCTTAACTCCCTGACAACTGTGCTGGGCCAAGAGGCAGACCGATTCACCAACCTGCTGGGAGTGCTCAGGGTGACACACATAGCTAGCACCCATGAACACACAGTCTTGAACAATATATATACATATATTTCAATGGAGTTGTGTTGATAGGAAACACCTTTGGTCAAAGTTTATTTCCTGTCAGCTACTGATATTAGCAAGTACTGCTAGAGGAATTATACTTGGATCGTTGAATAAAACATATTTATTGTATATGTCAAAGATAAACAGAATTTTTAGAGATCTTCGTTGTCTTTTCCACCACCTCATTGTGAAGTTTGACTTTTTTGTGTGTTTCCCAGACGTCTCTTATCACCCTGCAGAAGGCCATAGCAGGTCTGGTGGTGATGTCAGAGGAGATGGACCGCATATACACAAGCTTCCTGAACAACCAGGTTCCCACCCACTGGGCAAACTCGGCCTACCCTTCTCTCAAGCCCCTGGCCTCCTGGGTCAGAGACCTGGCCCTCAGGACCTCCTTTATCCAGGTTCGGAGGACGGAAAGAAAAAATGACACGCAAACACACATGCACTTTCTAACACTGAGTTGCATTTATATGTTGTTTAAAATGATAACGGAAAGCATATAAATGAATCGGAGACTTGTGGAAAGGGAAAAATATGATAATAGGAGTCATGACAGAGGCTTCTCACTGTGCATACTGGTTTGTTTGGGTGTGCACGCATGCAAGTGTATTTTTGTGTGCGTTTTTATTTTGTGTATGTGTCTAAGTCGAATTACACTAACAACACATGAACATTCTGCATCCTTGAGGCACGGCCGTCTCTCTCCCCCTCGTTTTTTCTTCTTTCTTTCTTTGTCTGTCTCTCTCTCTCTCTCTCTCTCTCTCTCTCTCTCTCTCTCTCCTTCCCTTTCCTTCCCTTCCCTTCCCTGCACATCCCCTTTTCAGCATTTGGTTCATCTCCCCTGACTTAAGCTGCTCTTCCGTAAGACTGGTTTGAACATGCTGCACAATCACTTAAATTCACTCTCTCACACACACACACACACACACACACACCTACACACACACACAAAGGGACAAATGGGGGTGTGTTGCATTAGTTCATGAAGTGATGGGTAGCCGCTGAGTCAGACTGCACATGTTCACTACCTCAGAAGAGAGAATCCACCACGCTGAGTCACTTCCGGGTCCCATAAGGATGCCTGTTATGCACCATGGCTGGTTAAACACTGAACACAACACGCATTATAAAAGCTATTTAAAGATACACACATTTTAATAACATTTCTCTGTCTCTCTCTCTTGCTAGACTTGGATCACACATGGTCAGCCCAAATCTTTCTGGATCTCAGGATTCTTCTTCCCTCAAGGCTTTCTTACTGGTAAAATGGGCCAATTTCAAAGCTGCTCAAATCTCTAATTAAAAAACTCTAATTAGTCTTTCAAGTATACAAAAAAAAAATGTGAATCACTTTTAGTTGCTCAGCAATATACTTGGTTTACATGCATTAGATCTTGCAAAAACAAACATGGTGAAATATTTCTTTCATGTTCTGCTCCGCCTGCTGGCCTGTAGGGGTGCTTCAGAATCATGCCAGGCACTACAATTTGCCCATTGATGAGCTCAACTTCCGCTTCAACGTGGTGCCGGTGTACAGAGACCAGGTAGCAGTCTGTGAGGCTCTACGCACTCTGCCCAACAGCACTAAACTGGACATGGATGAGGAGGTACAGGAAATGGAGGATGTGATATTTAAGTATTCTGATTATAGAATAAGGATAAGATTATTTCTGGGGTGCCCTGGTGGCATGAGGGTTAAGGCACCAACCAATAACTGCCATGTGTGACCTTTCTTGCATGTCATGTAAAAAAAAATAGATTTAAAAAAAATAATAAAATACACAGAGCTGCATTATAGTTCTTTTCTAGGATCTAATAGTCAAGTCAGTCATTGTTTTGTTTTTTTCCTTTGAAGTTTTAAACTAGTTTTCAGATCTGTTCTCAGCTTAAATTTGAGTTCATGAACTACAGGTTTTAGAAGGAATATCTTCGACATCTTGTTTAATTAACCATCTAAAAACCAAAGTGTAAAAATAACACATAGTTTTATGTCTTGGCTGGGGGAAGTTACTTCCTGGAGTTTTGTCGTCATCGTGAGCTTGTTAGGCAACCAGCGGAGCCCCCAGAAAGTCACTGCGCCATTTCATAACCTGCTGGCGATTGCTCCATATTTATTGTGCCAACACGAGAGCGGTATCAATCTTCTCATCTAACGCTTGGCAAGAAAACAAATGAGCATATTCTTTTTTTGGTTTGATATGCTCTCCATTTTCTCGTAGGTCACAAATTCAAGTAGCATGTTCTCCTAAAGTGCCTCACAAACACTTTTGCACTGGACATGAAACCCAGTCCATCGGGACATGATGATAATAATAATCTCACAAATCACTAAACCATCCTTCAAACTCTCCTGCACATCTCTGCTTCTGAAAATTAAATCCATAAAGCTTCGGTAAAATATAGAGACAGAACAATGGTGAATGTGAAGCCATACTATTCACCATTGCTATCCTATGCATTACTATGAATATGTTTTTTTATCTCTCACCGCTGCTCCATCTTATTTGTGAACAGTTACCAGACCCGGAAGACGGCGTGCTCGTGCACGGCATATTCATGGACTCCTGTCGCTGGGACGATGCCAACATGGTGATTGAGGATGCGTTACCTCGAGTGATGAACGCCACGCTGCCAGTGGTGCACTTTGAGCCACAGCAGAACTACGTGCCTGAGCCTGACCTCTACCACGCTCCTCTATACAAGACCTCAGCCAGAGCCGGGACTTTGTCCACCACTGGTACATGCTGGATCCATACAGGGACCCCCACCCACATACTGCTTTAGATTACACTTTATATTTATACATTTTCCTGTCACATTTTATGCTGAATGGTGTCCAGAACAATTTCGTTAAGCATTGTAATGGATAGCTAATTTGATTTGACTTTTTCCCCTCACACTTCTTGTCTGTCTTCCTCCAGGTCACTCAACTAATTTTGTTGTGACGGTACTGCTTCCCTCCAATCAACCCAGCGACTATTGGATATCAAAAGCCTCTGCTCTCCTCTGCCAGCTGGATGATTAAGTTTTTATTCAAGGGCAACTAAAGGAATTTAAAATGTGACTGAAACACACACCTCTATGCACAACCTTGACTTAACTTTGTATCTTTTGTGGAGTCATTTATAAAGATTGTCGCAGACATTATTGGTGTTGAAAGTGCATTTACTTCACATTGTTCTAAACACTTCTGAGCTAGCCCTGACTGATCTGCTTCCTTTCGTACACTCTTGTGTATCCGAGGAGGTTAATATCAGTTATATGTAGCAACAAATTCTCATTCTGCTGACTCTTGATGAGAGTGGTACAGTACATCCAGATCTTTAAAGATGAGACATGGTGTAAACAGCATATATGGGATTCCCCTGCTGGAGAGCTCAATTCGCGCTGCCTGGTAAGTCACTGGATGAATGTGCTTACTGAAAGTTACAGTACACATGTAGCCTTGGGGAGAAACAACACAGGGGGATGGACAGCGGAATAGATGCATAGTAGATGGATGAGCGGAGATGGGTGGCCAGACACATAGATGTTAATGGTTCATAAAGAATGAAAAACAAAACCAGGATAGCTAAGAGGGATGAGCTGAGACAGGAGAAGGAGTGATGATCATCAAATGATGAAATGTTTCCACCACAACTCCCACACACATTTGTGTCACTTAGGGCATGTAGTGCAAACACATAAAATATGGTTGTTCAAACACATTTAAGTGCCCCCACTGCAGTACTGGGGCAGTGTGCAGACACACTCTGTCTCTGTCTCTCACACACACGCTGCCTCCTCCACACATTGCTGCTCCGGTAACCGCAAGCAGGAATGAGCATATATAATTTTATTTAACATCAACCTGGGAAGAGCAGCATAAAAAAAAAAAAGAAAGCTGCAGTACCCCACATGGTTTTAGAGAGGAAGATAACTTAAAATAATCACTACAGATTATAGACAATATCCCTCACTGCCTATTACCCGAGTTGCTTTTTACTGTTGTTTTCAGTTTCAATTTGCAAATCTCTTAACGCAAAATGTCATGTTACTAATTTTGCCCTCAAGAGCTCACATAGCAGCCAAAACTATTGATCACATTAGGTAATGCGCAACACATGACTTTGAATAAATGTTACATCGTTGTTGTATTTTAAAATAGTTTGGTCATTATTCATCAATTTTTTTCAAACAACTCATTGTCATCGATACTCAACGTACAATGGACATTTCCTCAAGATGAGCCAAATTACAAGAAGACCAAAAAGCAGACGTCATTATTTGAAATGATGTGGAGTGAGAGGGATCTTTTGGAATCTCCATTTCACTGATAAAGATAATGAAGTCCAGAGGCTGATTTTACACTGCAGTAAGTCCTACGCTCACACAAGACAAAATGACGGTTGTGATTGTACTTTACTGCATTAGCTGATGTTTTCTGTTCTGTATCTACCACAAAATAGCTGGACACCAAACCCTATAGATATTTCAGTCACTTGTAAGTGATAAGCTGCTGTAATTTAAACTACAGTAACGGGCACTCAATACACTGCAACATTTTGAATAAATATATTGCAGTGCTAGTAGAGGAATTTGAAATGAATCTGTAAAGCTGCTCACCAGGGTCCTAATAAAATAATAATAAGGGAGAGATGCTTGAAACACATGTAGCATGAAACCAGTGATCTGCACACTTAGAAATAACAATTGAAACTTGAGCTAATATGAGGTGACTGTATTCGGAGGACCGAGCATGTGCTGCAGTGTTTAGGGCTTTGTATGTAAGGAAAGCATTTTGTATTTAATGGTACTTTAACTTTTTTCGGCTCTTTGCATTTTGAGTGCTGCAAACTGAGACTTGTGAAAATGGAGCCAGAGCAACTGCAAAGTAGTGTAACGTGTATAGGCACAAGTCTTTTTCCATCTGTTCATCATTCTCTTTCCAATATGTGTCGCCCTCCCCGTGATCTGTTCCTCTGTCCTTCACTGTCCCACATGTACAGACTGCTATGCGCTTTGGTTATTCATTTTGTTCATGCAGGTTAAAGGGGTCTGTGGCAGAGGCAGTTGCATTGAATATGATGCCAAGCCTTCCCTAAAACTGACCAGTTGTCTGACTTTGCAGGGGCTTTTAAGTTCACCTCATCAGTATGTGTCCATTCAGAGGGGAAACCTTTTCATTTATTAATCCCAACTTCATACAGGTTTAATCACGGATAGTGAAAACAGACTGCTCGGTGCACCTGAAAGAACGTTTCTGCACACACACAATGAGCCCTCGTGTTTTTCTAGCGTTGGGAAAGCACATTGATCCAGTTCAATTCACTTCAGTTTTCACAATGTCCTTCAACGACTGCGCACAATGACTGCACAAATGACTTTCTGCAGCATCCTCTCATCAACAGCAACACCCACTGACCTCCATTATTAACCTCCTTTCTCCTGATCAATCCTTTTATGAGCCTGAGATTATGCACTATATATAACTGTGAATGTACTGTACTGTTATTAGGGAGTCGTAATGAAGAGGGAGGAAAAGGATGTGAAGGAGTAAATGAGATTACATGCTTCCGTCACTCTGAAGCCAGATTAACAATCAATTGTCATCGCACGCAAACACACACTTTCATCCATGTGGATTAAGTCAGAGGGAAGGGGACATCGTTGATGTTTAAAGGGTCAAAGGAGAATTAAAAATGATAGACGAGTGTGTGAGACTGAGACATACTAAATAGCACATAATTGATGAAAGCAGCTGTAGGACAATGAGGACAGCTGTTAACATGAATATTTGACAACTAATCGACATCTTTGTAATGATGAAATGCACAGGTTGGCAGTGGGTCAGCATTGTGCTCTCACTGAACTGATTTGTAATTTGGTTTAATGATGTTGACAACAGTTATTTGAGCTGAACAGAAAATGTGTGATTGCTCTGTGTTTGCACATATCAAATTAAGCTGTCTAGGTCACATGGGTTATTCAACGCCGATTGATCTCATTAAAAGTTCCACCACAGCAGTGACTTTCAGGTTTTTGGGGATACGCTCAAACATTATCCCGACTGCGTTGTCAGATTTAAAGGGATAGTTCAAAGTTTTGGGGAATGCGCTTATTTGCTTTCTCGTCCAGATTTAGCTGAGGTTACCACCAGGGCCATTTCTAGTTTTTTGGTGGCCCTTTGCTAAATGTTGTTTGGGGGGCCCTATTTTGTGAACTATATATTGAGCATTTACACTGATCAGCCATGACATTATGACAACATGGCACCCTGACCGGTATTTATATTATTTTTTATTTAACAAACTGCGATGCTCTGCGTGTTCTGACACCTTTCTATCAGAACCAGCATTCACTTTTTCAGCACTTTGAGCTACAGCAGCTCTTCTGTTGGATCAGACCACACGGGCCAGCCTTCGCTCCCCACGCGCATCAGTGAGCCTTGACCACCCATGACCCTGTTGCCAGTACCACTTTAGGTCGGTACTGACCACTGTAGCCCGGGAACACCCCACAAGAGCTGCAGTGTTGGAGATGCTCTGACCCAGTCGTCTCGCCATCGCAGTTTGGTTCTTGTCAAAGTCGCTCACATCCTTCCACTTGCCCATTTT